>JAGFBZ010000519.1:0-257019 GCA_018398805.1 Hirundichthys speculiger
CATATTATTCAGGTTTGCAAGACTGCCTTTTTTCAATCTCCGAAATATTGCCAAGATTAGGAAGCATCCTCTCCCAGAGTGATGCTGAAAAATTAATCCACGCGTTTGTCAGTTCTAGACTGGATTTTTTGCAATGCATTGTTAGCAGGATGTCTGAAAAGCTCGCTGAATAGCCTCCAATTGATCCAGAACGCAGCAACGAGGGTGCTGACAGGAATCTGCAAGTGAGATCACTGTTACTATATCAACATTGGTATCTATATATATATATATATATATATATTATGGCAAGCTGTTCAGGAAATTACATTTTTTCTAGATTGCTTACACAACATTTTCTGAAAGCATGCTTCATACTCTCAGAACTCTACACACAAATCCAAAATCACACACACAATGGTCAAAACAACCTCTCACTTCTCCTGCAAAATGAAGCTCTACTTTCAAAACAATGTAATCTCTTCTCTTCAAAATGGTGTTTTGTTGTCAAATGACAAACACAAACCATCAAATGAGTAGACATTTATAAGAACCATTTGAACACTGATGTGCACAATGTAAAACACTGTGATGAATGGAAAACACTTCTCCTTTCATCATAAGGACTTGGGCCTTTTTTGTTTCAGTGTTACACTTACTACAGACAGTACAGAAAAAAGTGTTGTAAAAAATATTTTAGAATATTGTTTTTATACTCAGAACAGACAAATACACTGTAACAAATATATTTTATTTTTCCAAACAAAAAACAATGTACACAGTGTACATCCACAACCAACACAAAGTTGCAAATTCAAAATAGAAAAATGCAGTTACGGTAAATAAAAAAAAAAAAAAAGAAAAAAAGAAACTATGCTGCATCCTGTCTTCTGTTTGGATCTGGCCACAACACCTCATCCACATCACAGGCAATGTTTTCCCTGGCCAAGCAGCGGGGGGAAATATCGCCTGGCATGGCGAACCCAGCCATGAAAAGAATCGGGGTGTTACATCTCCACATGCATCTTCCATAGCTTGGAGAAGGGGTATACGTGTTTGTGGTTGTCGTTCATACACCTTCCATCTCCAGGCAGAAAAGAATTCCTCAATTGGATTGAGGAATGGAGAGTATGGAGGGAGATAAACAACTAAAAAGCGTGGGTGGGCAGTGAATGAACCAGAGCAGCCCGGTGGAAACTTACATTGTCCCAAGTGACAACGAACCTGAGCTGCTCTGGGCCATCAATCTGATCTGGTGGAATGAGTGTGTTGTGTGTAGGGTGTCCAGGAATGTGATCAGATGAGCAGTGTTGTAGGGGCCAAGGGTAGCATGGTGATGGATGACGCCGTGGTGTGAAATCGCTGCACACATTGTGATGTTCCCTCCGCGTTGGCCAGGGACTTCTACAATGGCACGCTGGCCGATGACATTCCTTCCCCTCCTTCTTCTTTTTGTGAGGTTGTTGAAACCAACCTCATCGATGAAAATGAACTGGTGCTCCACTGCAGCAACCTCCAGCTCAAGGACTCTCTGAAAATTCACATGACAAGATCAGAATTAGACAGGGAGTGGTCACTATTGTGAAGCACAATCATTATGATTACAATACTGAAATATGTATTGTATTATTTAGTATTGAGAGTTCATCAATTGTGGGATTGTATAGGACTTACTTGCACATAGTTATATCGCAATTCTTCGATTCTTTCTGAATTGCGTTCGAATGGCACTCTGTAGCCTGCTTCATCCTCACATCATTTTTGCGCAAGACACGGTCCAGTGTTGATAAACTGATGCTACCAATATTTTGAAATATGTCATTGTTGTCTCTATTATTTTTGTTTGTATTTGCTGCAATGTTATGATGTTATTTTCTAGGATCATGTTGACTATTGCAGTTTCCTGTTCTGGAGACAGAAGGCGTTCTCGACCACCAGGTGCTGGTAATCTTGCAGTTCTGCAATACAAATAGTAAAATACTGTAAATACTGTGTAGGAATATAAAGTAGGAATACATTTCCCAAACTTGAAAGATACTTTACTTTTACAATCCTATAACAGTCCACAGACAGTACTATCCTACTGTACTCATTGAGTACTGTATTGATATGCAGTACTGCAATTTTCAAGTGAGAGTAGATTTCTTACCTATTCTCATTTCTGAAAGTCCGTATGATGGATGCCACGGTGAATCTGCTCAAATTTGGCTGTACTCGTTGCCCAGCTTCCCTCATTGTGAGACCATGGTTGACCACATGGTCAACCAAAGTGGTTTGGATCTCATCTGAAATTACAGTCCTTGGCCTTCCTCGTCCTCGTCCTCGTCCTCCTCCTCTAACTCTCACTCCTCTGCCTCTGCCTCTGTTGGCATCCATTGTTCCAAAACAGACCAGCTCACCTGTTGCTCTTTTATGCTGAAGCTGTGATTGCTAATTGTAAAACTGTGTGGCAAGTGTTTGCTGATGTGGTGAGTCAGTGCACAAAGTAGGGCAATTAAGTTTAGAATTTGAATGACAGTGTGTCCCTTGTGAAAACAAGAGATTTTCTTCATGAAAATTGTGTCTAATGCAGAGAATTGTGTGTGGTAGTGTTTTGAAAAAAGTGTGTTTTAGAATTGAAATTTGAGTGTAGTGTAAAGCAGAAATTGCGCTTGTAGTTTAGCAGAAATGGTTCAGGGGGCTGGTGCATGAGTTACATGTTGTGGTCATTGTGTCTCAAGTACCAGAAAATGTGTGTAAGCAATCGAGAAAAACTGTAAGATATATATAATATAAAAGTTTGAATATATGGAATGAATCTTGAATATATGGAATGAAAGTCTGAATATATGGAATGAAGTTTGAATATATGGAATGAAAGTCTGAATATATGGAATGAAAGTCTGAATATATATGGAATGAATCTTGAATGATTGAATGAAATATTGAATAATCTGAATATATGGAATGAAAGTCTGAATATATGGAATGAAGTCTGAATATATGGAATGAAAGTCTGAATATATGGAATGAAAGTTGAAATATGGAATGAAAGTCTGAATATATGGAATGAAAGTCTGAATATATGGAATGAAGTCTGAATATATGGGATGAAGTTTGAAATATGGAATGAAAGTCTGAATATATGGAATGATGAAATCTGAATATATGGAATGAAAGTCTGAATATATGGAATGAAGTTTGAATATATATGAAATGAATATGGAATGAATCTGAAATATGGAATGAATGAAATATGAATATATGGAATGAAAGTCTGAATATATGGAATGAAACTTGAATATATGGAATGAAAGTCTGAATATATGGAATGAAAGAAAGTCTGAATATATGGAATGAAAGTCTGAATATATGGAATGAAAGTCTGAATATATGGGATGAAGTTTGAATATACGGAATGAAAGTCTGAATATATGGAATGAAAGTCTGAATATATGGAATGAAAGTCTGAATATTGTCGAATGACCCTGAGGGATCGTTGGAATCAGCTCAGCTTCTAATCAATAATCACTATTAACTCTGTGTGTTTTAAAGGAGAGACGGATTTGGATTCAATCTATAAGCAATAACATGGGGGATTCAATAATTCAATGATCAGAACCGATGATTGATCAGAAAGATGTATTCGGTATGATTTGGATCAAGACTGTGAGTCTCTGCTGCAGCGGCTGAGTGGAGTCACTGTGTACTCAGGGGAATAAAAACAACCCATATGTTTATCAAAACAGGAGTAGGAGATAGCAGCCGCGGGTGAGGTAATGTAAGCACGAGCCGGTAACTAGTCTAAACAAGTGAAGTAACAGAAGGAGAGGTGATTTACGTGATTTGTAAGCAATTCCTAATCAATGAAATGTATGAAATGTGTGTGTGATTAGTCAAGGATCAGAAACGAAATGTATTAGTAATTTTGGTAATAGATCTGTGTTAGTTAATGTATGTTAAAAGGGAAAACTTATTTTTGTTGGGTCAGAAACGGACAGAGACAGAGCGGAGCGCATGTTCCTCTCTGGAATGTCAACAGGGCAGGAGAGAGGGCGTAAGTGTAAACATAAGTTACTTCGCATACACAACACTGGGGCCAGGTGTCTGGGTCAAATGGTGATGTCGAGGTGGGGCTGTGTGTTTGGTACAGAAAGCGGTACATGGGCTCCGGACTGCAGACGGAAGGTTCATTGCCGAATTCTGTTATTAAACACGAACCAATCAATCAATCAGTTAATGTAACGTTGGAACATACGTTGGTATGTAGATTGTTAGAAAAAGGGTTAGCGTTAGCTGATAAGCTTTAGCTTAACGAGCGGTATATAGCCAAGAAAAACAAGGTGGCCTTGGACTGGTGGTGATAGGGGAAGATGTCATGCTGTAAACATATGAAGTCATTGGGGGACAGGGCCTGTGGAATATGAATGATGTAATCGGGATTATGTAAAATTATGCACGCCTCTGTATATGTGAATAACCAATCAGAAGTGTCATGTGAAGTTTGAGGGAAATTATGTATGCATATGCAAAGGTGAGAGAATGAGAGAACCAATCAGATGAAGGCTGGTGCGGGGCGAGCAAGGAGAGAGAGAGAGCGCATAAAAAGAGAAGAGAAGGCAGAAGGACTCTGTGTGGATTCCTGGAGCGATTTTTCAGACGAAGAAGGACTAGCTGAAACCTGGACGAGCAACCCCCATCTGGAGGATTAACTGGAAGGAATTACTTCAAGAAAAGAAGACAGAAAGACGCTTGGAACAGGATCTACGAATTTTTCCCAATTCTTGAAGGAATAATTGGAGCCTTTTTGGTTAGCCTAGCTCACCGCTAGCAAGGAGGAGGGGCCGAATCAGCATACCGGCCGGCCGGCCTGATCGTTTGAGCTCTCTCTCTCTCCCTCCCTGCCCAGCGGCCTTGAAAACGCATGATGGCCACGTGTGTCTCTCAGCCTGTCCTTGACCAACCAGATGAACTGATCAGTAAGCCACAGCTTTAATCTGCCTTTTTAGAATTATAAATTGTATAACCAATCAATGCTGTTGCTTAACCTTGCTAATCTGCTTTAATAAATATAAAAAATTGTCATAAGACGTCGTTGTGGACATTACATCTGTATTCAGAATTTTGAAGACTTGTTTATGCCTCTGCACTAACACACAGGTTCTTATGGGTTATTTTAGCCACATTTTTGTCAAATTGTCCCTGAGGCTCGCTGTCCGAGCCGCTAAAGTTTCCTAGCCTGTAACAAGAGCCCAGATCGTGAGAGAAGAGCTGCCGTTAACAGACGTGACCGATAGCTGGACTTCGAGCCACCTGGCTATTCCTCTGAAGGACAGTTATTGGAGTGAGCGGGGCATACGTTTGGAAGTAGGCAGTGAGAGCTAGGCGTATCTTCTCGACACCAGCTTAAATAAGTTGAGGAAATCTAGTGAGGAACCTCTCCTAGACCGCAACTTCTTACCCGTAGGATGGAGAGCTGGTCCCGGTGACAGACTCTGCTAGTCAGAGACTGAACCAAAACTGGGGGATTTTACAATATATGGAATGAAGTTTGAATATATGGAATGAAAGTCTGAATATATGGAATGAAAGTCTGAATATATGGAATGAAACTTGAATATATGGAATGAAAGTCTGAATATATGGAATGAAACTTGAATATATGGAATGAAGTCTGAATATATGGAATGAAAGTCTGAATATATGGAATGAATATTGAATATATGGAATGAATCTTGAATATATGGAATAAAACTTGAATATATGGAATGAAGTCTGAATATATGGAATGAAAGTCTGAATATATGGAATGAAGTTTTGACGTCACCAAGTCTCCCGGCGCCATCTTGTTTTTCTGTGTGCCGCTTTATTTCGTATGGATGTGGCAAGAAATACTTAAATATGAGCGAGTCAGCACGGAATCTTGTGGCAGCTCTTCTAAACAATGAAGATGTAATTAACACCCTGGCGAATGCATGTACGGGCCAGAATAATACAAGAATTCGTACTCAGTACCATTCAACTGATGAAGAAGTTTCCTCGCTTTTTCACCGCAGACGACCAGCAAGTGCCGTGAATGTCACTGGTCAGGCCGTTTCTGCTTATCAGACACACAGTGACCGAGGCAGAAATGTGCCTTCCACCTCACAGGAGCCCCCCAGCACAGCCCCTATCTACAATCTTCGCCCGTACACTCGAAAAGGCCCAAGACCCAAGAGGTAAAAAAAAAAAAAAAAATGTATTTGATTATTCATTCTGTCAGAACAGTTGAATATGTGTAGAACTGGTTGTATGGTGGGCAGTGCTGTGCTGAACCATCTAATGTACGCCGATGATTTGGTGGTCTTTAGTCCGAGTTCAGCAGGTCTCCAGCGTCTTCCTAATATTTGCTCTGTTTTTGGGGTTCAACATGACATCAAATATAATGCTACTAATGCTAATGCTAAGTGTCTTAGTGATCTGTAGAACGAAGTAAGACAAATGTAAAACCTTTCCTGACTTTAGTTTGGCGGGTGATGTTCTACGTGTCTCCAATAAGGTTAAATATCTTAGCCATTGGATTACTGATCAGCTCACAGATGAGGAGGACATTTACCGACGGCGTCGAATGCTGTATGTGCAAGCAAATATTTTATTACGGAAATTTGGTTCATGTAGTGATTCTGTGAAGGTGACTTTATTCAAAACCTATTGTACCCCCATTGTACACCGCTCATCTTTGGTCTCGTTATAAAAAAAAAAAAAACAAGCCTTCAGAGCCTGCAAGTGGCATATAATGATGCCCTAAGGACACTTTTAAAAAGACCGCGATGGACTAATGCCAGTGAAATGTTTGTGGCAGCGCGAGTGAACTCTTTACAGTCTGCCCTGAGAGGTCTTATGTATACATTTATCGGCAGACTGACTAAAAATGAAATCATCTTGCTGCTATCAAATATTATGTTTAGTGCTATACGATACCAGTCTGAGCTCTGGAGACACTGGTACAGTTGTCTTTTAAAATGAATGTTGGTATGTTTTTATGTTTTTATGTGTGCTTTTTGGACCTTGAGTCTGTAATAAAGTTTATCTATCTATCTATTAGTGGGTGGGAAGTTATAATTCATTACCATGACTTCATAGCAAAAAAAGCAATAAGCAAAAGTGATGCTATTCCGTGCTCAGAGCGCATTAAAACAGGTTCATCTTGGAGTACAGACCACAGTTTTGTTCAAATTCAGTCAATATTAAGGATTATAATATGATAATATTATAATGATAATATTAGGGATTATCACACGTTACATTTTGATGACATAGGATTAAATTTGGAACTGCTTCAACACAATAATAATGTACAACTCAAACTATTAGTAAGACACATGTTGACTTTTAACTTTAACTTTAACTTTTAACTTTCTTTAACAATTTAAAGAAAAATTCACTGTTTACAGCTGCTTGTTGGGAAACAGTACAGATGAGTGAATATACAGTGCAAGCATTAATGTTTGATTTAACTGAAATTGTTTGACTTTGTTTCATGTTTCTCAGGTTTCATGCACAGTTAAACAGTTCACATCCCGTGGCTCAGTCTTTTACCAAGGAAGTGATTCTCTTGCCAGACCCTATGTCTGCACATGTGCCAAGGCGTGCCAAGAAAGCTTGGCTTTTTGAGAATGGACACATAAAA
Organism: Hirundichthys speculiger; assembly: GCA_018398805.1. Classification (NCBI taxonomy): domain Eukaryota; kingdom Metazoa; phylum Chordata; class Actinopteri; order Beloniformes; family Exocoetidae; genus Hirundichthys; species Hirundichthys speculiger. The sequence goes on from JAGFBZ010000519.1 coordinate 7,628, forward strand.
TGTGCCTTGGAATTTGAGTGTGACTGGGACTCCAACAGAGTAATGCAGGAAATAACAGCAGCCTTCCAGCCAATGGTGGAGGGATGCAGGTAAGATTAGATCTGTTGTTTATTTTTGTTTGCTGTTTTATATTACCTGTTTATTTACAATAATAGTATGATATACCATCAAGGTTTAACTTTTGTGTTTGAAATAAACCTTTTTTGCACCCAGATTTTTACTTTTGTACTTTCAGTACATTATGATTGTAAATATCTTGTGATAAGGCTTTTAAAGCTGTATTCAACAAGCTAATGACTGGAAAACAGATTGTAAATTTCAGTGTACACACAAAGGATGTGTTGAAACTAAAACCTCTATACGTAGTGTGCTGTTGTCTTCTAGCTGTATCCGTTTTATATAAGAGAGCTTTTCATTCCCTCAGATTACAAATCCTGTTGCCTTGCCACAACAAACTAGTTGAGCCATCCCTTACCTCCAAACAAACGTTGAGTGAAGACCTTGTGAAAAAACTGTTTCATCAGAAGTCCATTTATGTCAGACCTGACAAAACCATTTTAAATGAGGACAAAGAATCCGTAAGTAGAGATGAACATTTCAAAAAAGGTATTCTGATAGTGACAATGACAGTACTTACACTGGAGTTAACAGTTAACATTGGCTCTGACTTGTTATAAAAATGTTACTTTGTTTTGCTGTCAATATAGTGTTGATAAAGTTTGTTCTTTTTTTTTTCATCTGCCTCTACAGCCATGTTCTGATGGAGACATTAGCCATGAAAACAGCTCTGATTTCACAGTAATATTGGACAATGACCAATGTGGTAAATATTTTTTTAAATCTACATACATTTACAGCACAAAGAAATTTAATATAATGCTGGCTCTGTGTTTGTCTCAACACAGCTGTCTCAACCTTCTCTAGTGTCGAACCCCAGCCTCTCTCCAGTAATACTGCTTTCGTCTCCGGTGATGATGATGATGTTATCTGGTGTGTTGCCACCCAAGATAGTTGCAGAGATGCTATGTCAGCTGACACTCTCACCATGTCCACTAGTGCCACTGTCACCACTACTGAAGATACTCGCTTATCCTGTGGAAATTCTTCCATCTCTGGTGGTGACCCCCATGTTCCCACTGCCAGTGCTGGTGGTGACATGCATTGCTTCTCTACTAATAACATCCCGGTTGTGTCCCATGGTCCCGCCCAACCCACTGCATCTGGCAGTGGCTCATCTAGCACATCTTACAGGTCCATCTTTTGTACTTTACTTTTTTGTCTCATTTCATACAGTATTTTCATGGTCCATGCATTAAAAAAAGTGTTTTCTTTACAGTACATTTTTATTAGAATTGATTTACTCTGTACTAACTTATTGTGTCCCTATGTTTTTTACATACCTAAATAATGCACTATCCATTCAGGAACATTCAAGTTATTAAACCAACAAGGAAGTTTTTATTCCTGTGGTAAATTAACTGTCTGTTTCAACACCCAGCAGGCACTTGACGTTGATGTAACGTTGGTACAATGTTGTACTCCAACGTTGGATTACCATTGGATTATGATGCGAATATGAAAGTTGGGTTTACGTTACATCCTTACGTAGCCTTGACGTCAACCTCCAACGTTAAACAGACATTGAATATTGGTTGGACTCACAACGTTGGATTACCATTGGATTATGATGCGAATATGAAAGTTGGGTTTACGTTACATCCTTACGTATACTTGACATCAACCTCCAACGTTAAATAGACATTGGATATTGAATGTAGGTTTGACGTCATCCTCCAACATTAAATAGACATTGAGTATTGGTTGGACTCCCAACGTTGAATTACTATTGGATTATGATGCGGATTTTAAAGTTGGGTTTACGTTAAAACCTAACGTAGACTTGATATCATCTTCCAACGTTAAATAGACCTTGGATTTTGAACGTAGGCTTGACGACATCCTCCAACGTTAAATTGACATGGATCTTGAATGATGGCTTGACGTCAGAATCCAAACATTGGATTCTGACATTAACATCCAACACTTATCAGACACCTAAGTCAAGGAAAAAAAAAAAAAAAAAAAAAAGCACACAAAAATCTAGGTCACAAATTTACTCTTTAGAACTCTTTAAAACAGTGCATATAACAATGAATATAAACAGTGCATATAAAACAGCAGCATATATAAAACAGCAGCATATATAAAACAGCTGCCTGATAATTGGAATTAAACTAACAGCTGCTTCACACTTAACACAACACAAACAGCAGCATAAATTTGACATCAGCCAACTATATATATGGGGCTTCAGTGAGTTCTCTCTCTGGTCATTCGGGTCCTTGCTTGGCAGCATGGTGTGCCTCCCTCTCCCCAACGCAGGTTCTTCAGGTCTCCAACAACATCCAACCTGTCGTTGCCTCCATTTCTTAGAGATGCGCTGGCAGCCTGTTTTCATGGACAGTTGGTTAACATCTAGCCATATTGCTTAGTCGGAAAACTGAGTCAAGCAGCTATTGAAGCACAAACACGTGTGTGTAGAGGCAGTTGCCATACGATGGCCAAGACTACTCTTTGTATCCCTGAAGAATGTGTGAATACTGGTCCAATAGTTAAAATGTGCATGCGTGTGTGTTATTTGTGTGTGTTATGGGTTTACCTTAAATGGGTTAGATTTGCGTTGTGCTGTGATGGGTTGTTGCAAAGAAAAGTGCCTATAGTTAGTTAGCTAGTTTGTACTAACATTAGCTAGCTTAGATTTGGGAAAGGAATGTAACATTTATTTAACTTTTGTTTAGTTAACTTTGTTTTTGACAGCACTTCAAAGTGCTTTCTAAATGTATAATTTATTAAGGTTACGCTAAACTAGCTAGTCCTTGTGCCCCTCCTTCCTTGCCTCCCTCTTTACCCTCTACTTCACCTTGTCATTAGCTGATGTGTGGCTACATATTGGTTGTGATGAGGTGTGCCCCCCCCACCCCCCACCCCACCACCCACCACTTTGAGCATCTTTTAGATGGAAAAGCACTCTCTAAATGCAATACTATTATTATTATTACTGCTACTACATTTCACAGTATATCTCACCTAGTCATCCGCAACGTTATCCTGCACCTTCTTTCTGCCACCTTTCGTATGGAGCAAATTTCAGATGTTCACCGATCTCATGCCGGATTCTGTGGTCAGAGTCAGGTGTGCTCTTCTGGACACTCTCTGTAAGACATGAAATAAGATAGGCTGTGGTAAGCAGTACAAACATCCAACTGCAGATGCTCTAAAGCTTGACACCACAACAACTCCAACCAACTGTTGATATACACTACAGTACAAGCCGCAATAACTTGCTTTCCAAAACATGCTTTTACCCATGACAACAGAATAGAGGTGGAGCTGCTCAAAAGCTAGCTTCTTTATCGGTCCCCTTCCACACAAGTTGAACTCCGCCTGGACCTCTTGTGTCATCAACCTGTAGATACAAAAGGGAATTAGGATACAATTATACATTAACTTAGCAATTATCTCATGTTCCAGGGCAAGTCATGGATTCTTAAAAAGTATCTGGTCGCCAAATCTGTGCAAGGCTTGATTTACCAGTATCGTCACAATCTTCATGTGCAAAAGTAACTGTGGTGGGGTGGCGAGTGCCTGGTGGCTACAGCTCGTGTAAGCGGGGCCCTATGGTCTGATCCTTCAGAAAGTGTACGCCGAACTAACTACTACTTGCGCCACTTAAACTTACTTGTCCATGACCAATTTGACATTGGTTTTCATATTCGTTCCTCCGCCTACCATCGCCAAGCGTTGAATCTGAAATTGGAGGAAATCGGTGTAAAACAACAAGGTTAGTGTTCAGTATATCCCCATGACTGTGTGTTACAAGACGATTCAAACAGTACACATGAGAAAATGCATTATGTTGTAGTCTAACATTGCCAGTAGGGCTGGGCACCAAACCGTGGTGCTTTGTTGGCACCAACTGAATATCAGTACTACGTAGGACCGAACGACATTTATGAATTCGGTGCTTATCTTCAGTACTTTAAAAAAAATGAAAATGAAAAATAAATAAAACATTTTTAAAAATTGGAAAAAATACACTACCACAAAATTACATCAATCCCATCCTGAGCGCACATGCCATCAGTGAGGAATGTTCAGGGAATGCTTCGCTTCTCCCCACCGTGCACACGCTCTCTTTCCCAAAGAAAAGAAGTCAGCTAATTGAGACCTTAGTGGTATAACTGCGCAATATAGCATTACCTGTGCACTCGTTGGTTTTAAAGCTGCCTAATAGTTTGGAATTTTGTCAACCCCTCTGGCCATAATAAAATCGTAAATGCGTTTTTTTTTTTTTTAATTTAAATTCCCATAATTCCTCTCACTCGCTGCTGTGCGATTCAGTGGGATGACGTAGTTAGAAACTGAACCAGCCTACTAAGTGTCTACCCTAGACACCAAACGTATCAGTTTATTCATAGGTCTCATGTGGTTTTGTCTTGAAAATAAATTTGGAGGTCTTGCTGAGGCCTAATTCATATTCTAATTAAAAGTGAATATTTACCTATGAAAAATGCTGTCATAGGCAGCTTTAATTTATCTTATGGGATGACTTGTTTTGCACTACACAACACAACTCTCTCATCTGTCTCTCTCTCTTGCTTGACCACTCACTCCAGCTACCGCTCTCTTAAATGGCGATTGCTCTTATCGGCCTAACATATGACTACATATTGTAGTATGTGCGAGACATTTCAACTCAACATTAGATAGGACATTGGTATAAAATTCCAGATATAGAAATTGGTACAGTATCGAAACATTTTGAATGATACCCAGCCCTAATTGCCACATTTCTTTCTCCCAATACATTTGACAACATCTAAATTCAAATGTAGCAGCTCATTGACTGCCCACTCATTGAGGGTAATGCGGCGGCATCATGTCTGATATGTGGTGAGCTGGAGCACTTAATTGCCTAAGCATTAACCAGGTGGGTGCGACACATTGGTCTGTGGACGTCCATTTGTAAGCGCTTTTGAGTATCGTTAAGGTAGAAAAGTGCTATATCAGTGCAATGCATTTTTATATTATTCTCACTGCGCAAGACTTCACAACAGATATGAAACCTACCAGTTTTTGTCTTTCCTCCACTGAGCTGAGCGACTCGTCAAGGCTTTTAAGCTCTTCAACTGTTGTAGCCTTGTCAGGAAGAGCTGTGTCTGTGTCCTGCGACTGTGCTTGAGTGACCTTCAGCTCCTTCAACATGTCTCGGATCTCCACAAGCATCTGCATAACTTTTCTGTGAAATCCTGAAGCATTGAAACAAATGACAACTGTAATTAATCAGAGCACAACCATACCAACTTAACACTTGCCCCCATTATTTTTATTATTTCCACCTTACTGCAGTAAAACTCACTGAAAGGATGTACCATGGTCCGATTTAGAACGCGTACAATTTTGGTGTGGATCCGACTCACCAGGAGGTTCCACTGGCCGAACTCGACCTTCCATTGACCTCCAATCATTTTTTTGACCAGGATTACACCTCATTTTCATACTTAAATTTGTTTGTCAATAAAACTTGTAATACATAAAATGTTTGTATACATGTTTGCTTTCACTATGTTAAGTTTCATTATGGTGGGAGTAAAGGAAAGAAAGAAATAACCCTATTCGAGGGTCTGGCCTCAACATAGGCAATTTTTGAATTTTGCCAATACTTTTTTGGGCACCCCTTCTAGGATGTCTTAGGGTCACCCAAGGAACATCTGTACCAAGTGTGGTGCTTCTATCCACGGTGTAACAATTTAGACATTTTTTTTTTTTTTTTTAGCATAGCACCCCCTACTATAAGAAAAATGGCCAGTCTAGATGCCCACAATGGCTCGCATTGAGAGGCCTCAAAAGGTTGAGAAACACTGCTGTAGATGACGTTTCACTCAAAAATGTGTCGCCTACCAGTTGAATTTTAAAATTAAGAGCAAGATGTTACCATGTCTCAAGACATTAGCGCATGTCTTCAACCTGCAGTCCTGCACAAACACTCACGCAATACATTGATAAAGCCATGGGGTCTGGGCTGGGGTAGACAGTTGATGTCACCAAAGTTTGTGCGTGTGGGTGAGTGGTTGCATGCATGTGCACTTACTTGCTTCCGACATTGGGTAAGGGGAGCCTGGTTGTCTTTTCAATGGGGAGCTAATGATTCTTCTTGTGGTTGAGACCCTCCTTTTTGTTTGATGAGATGGGGCTGGTGTCGAGACCCTCACTTCTGTCTCACGAGATGGGGCTGGTGTCGAGACCCTCACTTCTGTCTCACGAGATGGGGCTGGTGTCGAGACCCTCACTTCTGTCTCACGAGATGGGGCTGGCGTCGAGACCCTCACTTCTGTCTGACGAGATGGGGCTGGTGTCGAGACCCTCACTTCTGTCTGACGAGATGGGGCTGGCGTCGAGACCCTCTTCTTGTCTGTTTGGTAAGACAGGCCTGCATAAGAAGGTAAACTGGTAGGCTTAATATTCTTAAATAGAAATTACCATTGGTTTAAATACAGGTGTGACGCAATAGCAGCTTGTCACTTCACCCTCATTCTCGTCAAATATCAAGCAGCAGCAGGAGCTAATAAGATCCATTATATTCAGGGATGGGACAATAGCATTTTTGTGAGTACAAGTACTCACTTTTCAAGTACTTGTTGATACAGAGTACCAATACGAGTACAAAATGGAGACGGTTGTATGGTACATAGAACAATGATATCTATACCTGTGGTAGTGGTGTTTATAATTCTATGGACTAGCACAAACTATCAAGAAAAAAAATGAAATAAAACCTTATACGGACCTTTTGTTTGCCATGGATAGGAAGGTGTTTTCTTGTGTGCAGTGTCGTCATCTGCCGAGCTTGGAGGAGATTGATGTAGAGGCAGCAGTTTCTGTGGAGCAACCGGAGGTGTAGGCCCTGTTGCATACTGGTAACTCTGTCCGCTAGGAGCAGGGCCACGCTTTGTCACTGGATTTGGAGTACCTGGACTGACATCTGTGGAAAAGTCCTGAACATGTTATCTTCAGGCCCAATCAGACTGGACGCAGTTTTCAGTTGTAAAAACTGAGGAGTGACGTACTGCTTTTGTTGTTGCAGCACTACAAAAACACAGACAGTTTAAAAGAGACGATTGGTGCATGTTTTCATTGTTGTTGCCACGGGTCACAGGGATCGTCCCGGGGACACATTAAATTGTCATCGGGAGGATCAACAATTTAACTCGGGATGACGAGAATTATTATTATTATTATTATTATTTTTTTTTTTAAGTTTTCATTACACTTACAACTCATTTAAAGGAAAAGAAAGGTTTCAATTTCCTTGTATGACCTGTGCATATGGGAAAAACTGACAATAAAGCTGACTTGACATAAAAAGGACTGACTCATGCCCCTTTTCACTCTTGCAGTGGTGAAAGTGGGTCCGGAGTTCAGAGTTCAGACCTGATAAGACATTACGCCCCGGAGCGCACCGGAGCTGTCAAAATACTAAATAAGCTGCCACTGAGCCCACAAACTGCATATCCAAGAGGAAAACAATTAAATCATCATCTACTGACATCAGAATCGGTCAGAGAAAACACACGCAAATAATAGTAGTAATAATAATAACAATAATAATAATTATCATTATTATTATTATGATAATAATAATGATAAGGAGATGCAGGTTGGAATAATTTTGTTATTTTAGACTAACCAAATACATTCTAAAATGATAAATCTATTTCTTGTGTATGTCTCAAGTCCAAAACTGCTCAAATTCAAGTTTGTGTGTCTCAGACTAGTACATGCTATGGGCTTATAATATCTGGTATGGTTGAAGCATTCCATTACTTTGTGATCATGGTATAAATAGGACAGTAGGAGTAGTTACAGTCAATCATGTTATAGTCAGTGTAATGAAGTAGGTAGCCTAATGCAGGTGGAAGCCCTGTTGTGTTTCATATTGTGTTATAGGTTAGGTAGAACTGTGCCAAAATGTGGGGTTTGACCCTAAAAAAAGGCACCACAGTGCAATTTCTGGGAGCTCCTGCAAGAACTCAAAACCACTTTCACCACTGGTTTTTATTCTATTATCACTCAGTAAGCACTTAAAGTGTAACATTATTTTGGGGATGGTTCACAATGATTTTCAGGAGGATTCGGGGCGGCTTACAATGATTTTCGGGACGGTGGTGAAAAAAGTTAATTTTAATCCCTGACGGGTCACTGCCAAGCCTGAATGTGGCATTGATTACGTTTTAGCCGCTCTTGAGTTGAACTTCTCTCAACTCGAGGCGCGTAGGGCGCTCCACACAGATAGCTACAAGGCATGTAGCAATGCAAAAGCAGCGAGCACAACACTTGGAGCTCATAGAAAACAATTACAAACAGGCGCCCCAAGCTGCTAAAACGCTCTCAGTTTGATCAGGGCCTCAAAATACCGTATTTTATTCTATATTGTAAAGCACTTTGGTCTCCAATCAGATAGTGTTTTACCAGCTTGGGGCGCCTGTTTGTAATTGTTTTCTATGGGACCCAAGCGTAATGCTCGTTGCTTTTCCATTGCTACGCACCTCGTAGTTATCTGTGCAGAGCACCCGAGGCATCTCAAGTTGAGAAAAGTTCAACTTGGAACGGCTAAAGCATCAGACATCATCAATGCCACATTAAGACTCGGTGGTGTCCCATGGCAACAACAATCAAAAGACACAGCAAGCAGCTCTTTTTAACTGTTGGTGTAGGCTGCAACAAAAAAAAGCAGTGCAGCGCTCTTCACTTTTTACACCTGATCAGGCACTTAGCCTGGTCCCACCACTCTCATACATTTCATTTGTACAGAAAGTCTGGCAACTCTACATTGACAAGTGTTAACTCACTTAAAGCTTAAAAGATGCTGACTATAGTCATAAAGCAGAGAACTATAGGAATTGTGTAGCGTTTATGGTAGGTTCCTGCCGGGTTCACCATAAATGGTACACAATTCCCATAATTCCCTGCTTGTCTCCTAGCCTTCATCAATAGGCCTTGGGTCATAAGGGGAACTTAGCATTAAGTTGCTCTTGGGAAACCCGGCCATTGAGCCTAAGTATGGAAGAGGGCGGAGCCAGGTTACTTTGGTCTGCCATAGTTGTTTTAAATAAATTTTGATTCTATATCTTGACTGCTCTGTAGGCCATCACCAAAACCTCTAACTTGATGTTGCCTGTATATTCCTCACAAACATCACTCCTGTCACTAGGCATTCGCAATTTTTGTATCACTTTAAAGCTACAAGTTATACCTGAATATTCACTTTTTTTGAGTAATTTGAATTAGGACTTAGCAAGACCCCCAAAATTATTTGAGACAAACCACACAAGACTGTGAATAAACTAATGTAAGTTTGGAGTCTACGGTAGACACTTTGAAAGGCTAGTTTGCTGGTTTGTTTCTAACTAAGTCAAAGAGTGAGAGGGGAATTGTGCTATTTAAAAAAAAAAAAACACATTTATAATTTTACAATGGCCAGAAGGGTCGAGAAAGTGCCAAACTATCACTTGTAGCCTTAATTAAACTAACCTTCATCACTGTTCTCATCATCAATGCTGGCTTGGTCATCGTCTCCCTCATACAACAAAGGTGATTTTCCAGTTTCTACGTCGCTGCCACCCCTGCCACCCCAAGCACCTAATTAAGAGAGACATATGGGGGAAAAGAACATTTTGAAAAGTGACATTTTAAATGACTCTACACAATCATTATTTTCCTCACATGTCGTTTTTTCCGGCTTTATGTCAAGATGGAATGCTGTGATATTGGTCTCTTCGGAGGGAAAGTTTGAATTATCGGTTATATTTGAATCTAAACGAGGATACCCTGTTATTGGAGCTGTGTTGTAGGGAAAGAGATAAAAGAGCGTCCAGAACACCCTGTGGGTTACTTCTTTTCCAAAAAAAAGATGAGGAACGCTCTTTGACTGTGGAGACAACCAATATGCTTGCAGACGTAGTCAAAAAGGGGGCTACTTTTCAGCAATAAAACTTAAAAATGCATTCAATGATTTGAGGCAATCAGTAATTTCAATCCCATATCACACAATTCCATGCTATTGTCATGAAATATGTATCCCATGCGTGTCATCTTTCGTTACTATAACACGAAAAACAGTATACTTGGCATTTCATTGGTTGCTTATGCGCCGCGCGCTGGTTGTAGTTTTTACATTCCTGTGGCTGTTACAGATAGAGGATTTAATTAATTCCTTTTTCTGAGCACATTTATTGAGTACTTTCAGGATGGAAGGACCATTTCACCCAGTATGACAAAATGAATTTGAACAGGATCCCTGACTGCATCTTTAGTATATGCAAAAGTAACTACTTTGAATGCTACGTGGCTGAATAGAGAAATATAACTCAGTGAAGGAGAGGCTATATGCACAAGCCGCACTACTTCCTGACAGGAAGAATGCATCTTCATTTCCTGCCGCTTATTATTGGATTAAGTGATTAAATCAGGGGCTGGGTGTGCCGTAGCTGTGCTGCATACCTGATTAATCAATTAATCCAATGGTATAGCACAGGAAATAAAGGTATGGTCTTTCTGTCAGGGAGTAGTTGAGCTTGTGCATACAGCCTATTGACAACTTTAATTAAAGACATTACCTTCCTCATAAACATAATCATCATGTCGCCGTTTTCTGTTCTGTTCTCTTTTGGTGACCAGTGCTTCTACATCCGTTTCTGCACTACTTGTTTGGTCCCAGCTGTCACATTCTTCATAGGTATCTATGAAACAGTGGCAAAGAAAAAAAGGTTGTCAACACGTTAACAGTGACACGGCAGGTTATTCAAGACAAAGTTCATAGGCCATAATGTAACTGTACCCACCAGATCTGAGCTTCACTTTGACAAGAGGAAAACGTTTCCATCCGTCAGTTGGTTTGCGGCGCTCTTTGAGCAACTTTTCCGCGTTTGCAACATTTGGCCACAACACCAACTTTTGGTCCACATCTACCCAGCTTTCTGGCAAAACAGATTCTTCTTCACGGTTCTTTTCTTTCCAGACTACACGAACCCACGCCATCCTAAAAGAAAACATGCATACAAAATATTTAGAGATGAATCAAATAGGGTAAATGTCCACATTAAGCCCACGTACCATTTAAGCCCACTCACAACTTCCGAGTCAAATTGAAAAAGAAATGCATCATTATGTTGAGCTGTGTAATGTTTCTTCCAATGAAGTAGCTTCTTGGCTCCTTGACTTGATTTTGTCAGCCACTCAGATTTACTGTTCTTGATATATGACACACAATGTGTGACATGTGCCTGCACAGCTCAAAAACAACTTTGGTCCTCGGAGTACCCTGAGAAGGATACAGTTTTGAAGCATTTCTACTCCTGTTTTTTTGTCAGTACTGATTTCTAATTAAAAATGGCACAAAGCATGATAAGCACGCATAGTTTACATTTTTGCATACAAATTATATTATTCTACAGGTATATGGTCAATAAATTTGTATATCTTTATTGTTTTTAAAATGTAAATTTTTTTTTAATCAGGTGGGCTTTAAGGGGACACTAGCATAAAATCCCACTGTTAGCTGTGGAGGTAATTATCTGCAATATAAGGTTTTACTTGCATAATGTTAGTGCACCATGTATAGATTTATCTTCTAAAGTATTTTTGAATTTCATGTAATTACAGTAAAATATTGTGACTTTCAATTACAAATGTTCCCTTTAAGCCCACCTGACCATTTCAATGGGGGTTATACCAGCAGCACGGAATAAGATACAGATGGACAAAATGACAATTTATATTGAAAGAGCAAATGTTGAATAGTAATTTCTAGGGATGCACGATAACTGTTTTTAAAACCGATACCGATAACCGATAACTTTCAGCTCCTAAAGGCCGATACCGATAACCGATAACACACACATATACCTAAGACCATGACATCAATACTATGAATAGAACCAAAAACCGTTTTGACTTTTTAAATGAAGAGATATTTATTTTTCCAATGAAAAACTATTAGCAAGCCTCTCAAACATTTTCTTAAAGCTATCAAACAAACCTATTTGATATCTCACATCAATTTAAATAAGGTGCATTACTTACTGATATAAAAAAATAAAGGCCTCTTGAACTGATGCAAATACGTGCATTAGAATTACAAACTGAAAAAGTGCATTCCAGAAGTTTACAAAAAATAAATATACATAGAAAATGAATGTACTGACACAGGTTAGATTCAAACATTTCTATGTAAACAAACTAAAAAATTGCATTCCTCAGTGACAATAAAAAAGAATGCACAGCGCATAATGTACTGACGCAAGTTAGACTTGTCTATGTAAACAGACTGAAAAAGCGCACTTCAAGTGCACGTCCTCACACGCTTTCAAAACTCCGTCGAAGCGATGGTTATGTTTCAGGTGGCTGATCAGGTTTGAAGAATTAAAGCTCGTGCTTTTTCTCCCTCCTCGTGGAACTCGCTTGGAACATTTGTTACAAATAACAAGCGAACTGTCTTCTTCGGAAACTTTGAAGAAGTCCCACGCAACGAACGCCATGTTCTTTGTTTTGGTAAGCACGCTGTGCTGCATGCTGCATTCAAGGTGTAACGTAAATTCCCCCGTTCCCTCGTTTGCTAGTCGTTCTTTCGGCCTTTTTAAGTTCATGTTTCCATTTTTTATGTGTAACACGTGGAAAAATACTGAGAATATCAAATCAAGTCAGAAACTACCAAAATTATGACCGACTTAACGAGTTGTTTTCTAACCTGAGGGGGTATTCTTGATTTTTCCCAATGAGGAAGAGTTTTTCTGATTATGTCGACGTCACCTGAACGCAGCATTCACTGCAGGCCATTCGGGTCTCATAGTGGGAGCGAGGTACTGCCGTGTTGACAAAAATATATATGTTATCGGGGCTATTCGTCATAATATCGGACTTATCGGTATTACGTCATAATTTCCTGTTATCGGCCCGATAATTATCGGCCCGATACTTATCGTGCACCCCTAGTAATTTCCACCATCATTTTGATTCTGTAAGATTTTTGACTATACATACCAATGAAGATGTTGCAACTTTGGCTTTTTCTGTGTTGACACGTGGCACTATGCCAATTTCAATACGCTTTGCAGGCCATAGGATAAGACTACAAACAAAGTTACATTACCCATTGAGAGGTAAGACATGTCAGATTCTAATAAAGTTTGGGTTGTAACATTTAAAATAATATATCAAGAAATCATGAATGGGCTTATTTGGAACACACATGGGCTTAAAGGGCGCATTTGGTACCCATTAGGCCTATGCCAAACTTTGGACATATTTCCTTAAATTAAAGAAAAATATGATAAATGAATGATAAATGACTTGCACTTATATAGCGCTTTTCAACTGTATTCCTACAGCCCCAAAGCGCTTTACACTGCAGACATTCATCCAGACACACACACATTCACACACCGGTATCGGCGGAGCTGCCATACAAAGGCGCTGGCCAGAGAACCGGGAGCAACTGGGGGTTCAGTGTCTTGCCCAAGGACACTTTGGTAGGCACAGGAGGAACTAGGGTTCGAAACCACCAACCTTCAGGTTCATGGGCGAACGCTCTACCAACTGAGCCACCTTAAAATGACATCCTTTCACATCCTCTTTCACGAGACAGTCATCTGGGAACCAACCTTTTCCTGGATCTTTTTTTAAAGGTACTTGGATGACACAGCTGTCCATCAGCAGCTATGGGCAGGCTACCAATGTGATGTCATGGAGAAGCATCCTGTTAAGTAAGCTGTAACCACATCGGAAGCTCGCCCATAGGTGCCGCTGATTTGGCAGGACCTGCTTGTCCTCTTGGATCCCAGATGTAGGTGTGTCATGAAACAGAATGTGGAAGTAACGCCTGACGAGGATGGTTACAGCTTACCTTTTATTATACTTTTCGCTCCAAGCTGTGAAGTAAAGGTATAAGCACATACCCAGATCGATATGGCAGGCATGCCACTTTACGATCGATTTCAGAAACATCAAGAAGCCTGCGCCGTTTCCGGACTCTGTCCAAGTTTCTGACAAACACTACATTAATAAGCTTGGAGTCACAGGGCACAGTAAAGAAGCTTTCCAGGCTGTTTTGAGATATTATGTCACACAACAAACTGCCATCTCGTTTTTCTTTTACAAAGGCAAAGTCTTCATTGTGCAAGAGAAAACACCCATTCTTCTCATTTTCTGCAACAAAATGCCAACTCTTGTCCGTCTCCTTCCGTTGGCTTCCTGTCCTTTCTTGTTCAAGCAGTCTCTTTGCCACTTGACTGATGGGATTCTTGGCATTTCTCACCAATCTCTTGAGAATTTGTAGATGATTCTCAAATGGAAATGCACATATATCATTGAGGGAACATTTGTAATTCCTACAGTCATCTGCCAGGTGTATCAAACTATGGACATTATACACCACAAAAGCTGCCGTGTATATCTGCTCACATTTGGCTACAAAATAGCTTAAGAGTTGTTCTGCAAAGTCCAAGTAAGCAAAACGCTTTCTGTCACATGAGTCCAGAAGGATCGAGAGGGCTACTGTTAGGCAGAGAAAGTGGTGATAGGCATTCTTCGGCAATACCTTTTTTAATACAACAGGTCCAGTGTATAGAAGGAATTGTCTGAACTCTGTGGCTTTCCACCAATTTAACTCTGTTAGGGATCTTGGCTGGCGGGGAAATTCACTTGGCAGCTTCCCAGATAGAGAGACAAGAAGAGTTGAAATCTCATGCAATTGACCTTGTGATAGTCTACATTCAGGTGGTCCTTTTTTTAAGAAGCACAGCAGTCTTTTCACAACACCAAGACAAACGAGGTGCATGTAGTCTAGTGGGAAACCTGTGACACAATTTATCCCTACATTACGTAAAGGGGATACACCAAGCTGATGGTCAACATAAAGCCCCCTAGCAAATTCTAGATCTGTCCTTAAAGGGTGTTCTCCCAAGTACACAATTCTTTTGTTTTTATACTCTCCCTTAACTGTGCATCTTTCACAGCTGTGATAGCCTGTGTGCCCTTTAACACATTTTACTAATGCTCTAGCAGGAGCATCACAAACCAAGGCTTTGATGTGAACATTAATTTCTTTGCCATTCACAATTATTTTGTTATCCTGCAGTCTTGTGTATTCCGCTAAAAAGTCTGCAAGATAATCATCAACATCGTTAGGTTTAGATGCACCATAATACACTGCTACTACAAAAGGTTCAAAATCACTGAAAGTACAGAGGATTGGCCACAACTGGGTAGGAGATGACTTGAAGAGATTAATTCCGTCAATGTTCACGATTAAATCCACAGAGTCTGAAATGTCCAAAAACGCAGTGTTCTGTTTAAGAATATTCACAACGGAGGATGAAATCCCAAAATAAATGTACTGTCCACCACACTTGTCCTCAGTCGCTATGCAACGTGGTGTTCGAAGTAATGTTCTGGAATCCTTTGGTACTTGTAAACCTTCATCCCTTAACATACCAAGCAATTCATTAATCTTACTTCTTCCACATTTACTTTTTGAAGCCCAGGATGCAAGTTTTTCTTGGAAGGTTACTTTATCTTCCTGTGCACATTCTTGTGCAGATGGTAAGTCTTGTTCAGAATCAGTTAACACAGATGAACGATATCCAAAATCTGAATCTGTATCACAAAGATCATCTGATTGATCTGCATTGCTGTGTTCATCTACTGGTGAATCTAAATCACATTGACTGGGCTCGAGATTTTCAGGAACACCTTCTGAAGGACCCAATCCTTCCGACTCATGTGAAGGAGCATTTTCCCCCACTGTCAAATTCAATTCATTTTGACTGGATTCCAGATTCTCTGGGCCACTATCCCCACTGCTACTTTCCAGTGCAATTGCTGCGGCTTTTGAACGAATTCTTCTCCAGTGCCTCTGATAAGACATCTTAAAAACAAAAAGAAACGGCAATTAGGTAGGATTCTTTATCTAACAGACATTTGGCTGGTGAGCTAAAAAAGTTCATTTCGACCCCTGCTTTTTAGTACCTAGACAGAGGTGGTACCCTTTAGCACAGTGGTTTTGAATGTGGGGGCCAGGTCTTCAGATAATGAGGAAAAATGTTTTTCTTTTCTTTTTTAAATCAAATAAACAATAAAACAATAACAAATCATTATGGATATTATTTAAGGCTGGGACTTTAATGTGTTAATTTCAAATAATTAATTACAGAAAAGATAACCTTAGAAATAAATATGCATTTAATCGTTTCTTATGTTTGTGCACTGTAGAGTAAGAGAAGCCCTGAACCCATTGAACTTTAGTTAGTACGTGCGGGAATGTGAGAGGCAGAGGGGCCCCCTTTTGAGTAGGAAGAATTATGAGAGGGGCATCGCGCCTCTGGTAAAGCAAGTGTGTATGTAGAGATGAGCAGATTACAAGAATCCTCATCTCTGCCGAGGAAAATCATAGAAAATTAAGGGGACACAGAAGGTACTTTTTAGAGGTGCTAAATTATCAAAAATGCCAACTTCAGTGGACCAACCAAAGTCAAGATAGTCAAATTTTGTCCTATCAGAAGAATTTCAAAACAAGAATTAGAAGCGAATGACCCACCCTAATTGTTTAAAAAGTAAAACTATCCCACTGTGAAATCAGATTTGCCCGGGCTGTCTCAGTGAAGGGGATATTGTATTTGTCAATAAAACCTTCATTTAACTTTGAACCACCAAACAACACAGAACATTTCTCAGTTATTCCATTCACTATTACGAAAGTCCGCCCTTCTGAAATGCACTTTAGAACATGGAATGGTCCATTAAATCTAAACCAATGGCAAGCGATTTTAGAAGCTGATTGTGCTGATTATTATTGAGTTATGGTGCCTTCAAATGTGCTAAGTTCCCCATTGGAATAAATTGAAACAAAAGTCCCTCACTTCCTACAGGAGCAATTACAAAAATTGAAAATCCCACCACTCTTTTAGATAGAGGTAGATGGGAAAATAGAGTCCAGGTTGAAAAAAACTGAACTTCCCCTTTAAGCAATGACACATATGAGCTGGAGCATAAATGCATAGAGCTGTGAGCCATGAGGCAAGGTATAAACCAGGCATTTACTGTCATGGAAGAGTTTGGGAACCCCTGTTCTAACAGGTACCAAATATAAAGTGGTACCAATAGAAATGCAAAAAAAAATGGGGCGCAAAGTAACGGAGTATAGTTGAGTAGATACGAGTAGTACGAGTAGATAGCAGCGGAAAAGGCCTATTAGATCACCACATTCCAGAGCGCGGTACCCCTGCTGCTCACCACTCCCTCAGGGGATGGGTCAAATGCAGAGAACAAACACTTAGGTGTGTGGCAGTCAGTGGGACTTTAACTTCAACACATCAGCTTGGCCCATTTAGAGCACAAGGGGTCAAGCACACCAAATACCACCGCACTGATTAATAAGGTGCAACTTTGTACCCAAAGTAGATTTATTCAGTATCATTGGAATCCTTTATGGAAACTGTAATTGACTGATTTATTCTACAATGGGCACACAACCAACAGTTAGTCAGTAGGTCAGTCCCATTTATTCAAAATGTTAAAAAAAAAAGCAGTCCATGTAGCCTAATTAATAGTCCAGAAGTTATTAAGGATGCACTGAGCTACTACCACCACCAGTTGTGAGATAATAATCAAGATTCACAGCAGGCTGAGAACAACAATACAGTACTATTGATCTGTCTCAGAGATTAAACAACTCCAGCTTATATACAAGTAGCCCACCTAGGCTATATGATAGGAATTCAGCAACAAAGCAAATTCATCAAGGCAATGCAGCAGACCATACCACCAAACTCATACAGGCCCACACCAACAGGAAGAGAAATTCACATATGTAGGCTAGAACTAGGCTACAGTTCTGTCTCTCCAAACCCGTAGCCTAGCCTTCATGCAGTACTACTTGCAAGGCAAAGTCAAGGGGGCCTGAACTCAAATAATTTACAATGCAACTTACCTTTGACTTGGGGACCTCACGTTCTTTGACTTGGCCCTGTAACAACAAAAGGTAAAAAGGTTGTAAGGCAACGTCCTTGTCATAACAATTATGAAATGGTTATTGTATTCACATCATATGATGACACTGAATTTGTCATCAGTTAAAGGGGTGTCACACTTGGTGTTGACGACCAAGTGTGGTGGACATGTGTTGTTTTCTGCAAAACGCTTGTACAAAGCCATCACCTGAGCTAACAGCTAGCTAAAACTTAGCTAGCTTTAACTACTATGTTAACAGCTCCTGTTAGTAAGGGACAAACAGAGGCCATTTCGTGAAAGTTCTGACACAAAGGTGTGCTTTGGTGTACGTGTACCTTAGGGTCATAAGAATAGATTTATCCAAAGAGACATGCGAGACCACGTTAAAGGGGAACTTTGGTATTTTTCAACCTGGACCCCATTTTCTCATCTACTTTTATCTAATTGAGTGGTAGTGTTTTTAATTTTTGCAATTCCACTTATACAAAAAGTGGATTTTTTCCACACTTTAATAGGGTCAAAATGTGAAAAAAAATCCACTTTTTGTTTAAGTATTTTGATGTTTCACATATGTACGTAAAAGTATTAGGGCCACTCATGAGAGAAAAAAAAAGAGGAAGATTTTTTTTCCCATCATGCACTTAGAGAAAAAAGTCGAAATTTTGAGAAAAAAGTAAAAATACATTTGAGAAAACGAAGTCGAAACTTTGAGAAAAAAGTTTATATACATATATATATATATATATATATATATAGTACATGATGGAAAAAATCTTCCTCCTCTCATTTTTTTCCCTCATGAGTGGCCCTAATACTCTTCCGTCCATATGCCACTACTGAATGCATTGAAAAACGTTTTTGGGCCTGCAGTTTGGCCCGTCCCTCACTCCCGACAGAAGCAATTTACCGCGCTAGGTAACGTTCGCTGGCGCGGGCCAATTGGGCGGACATACCGCCAAAATACATCCATCCATTATTACAAACTAACGTTAGCTGTGCCACATGATAATAGAATAACCATATAGTGGCTTATTAAATTGCAGTCGTTACCTTGGTCTCAGTCGAGGACGGTAACGAAGCTGAAGTTAGGACGGTAACGTTTGGCGTGAGTTCCTATCAAGCGCGCGGTCGAGGCAGAAGAGACCGGATGTGACCCAATGCGCTACATGAACTAGGCTTTGTGACGTACTTCCGATTCGAAACAATACTGCTCGGTGATTTCCGGTCCGTCTATTTACATCCACCAGCTCGCAGCTTCGGACAGCGTCGGTGTGAAGATAATTTCACCGTTGTTATGAAGAGGAACGTGTTCAAAACCGGACATTTTCAAAAACAGGAGAAGAAATACTCAGAGCACTGCTGTTTACCACTCTGTACAGCATCGTCAAAATTTAACGGGGTACTGAGTTTTCACGGCTTTCCGACCCAGCCCGACCAGAGAAGACAATGGCTAGCAAACATACACCGCGATAATTTCATCATCTCCTCTCACTCCAAGATTTGTAGCAGACATTTTCCCACTGATCAACTAATTGAACCAACAACGCTTGAGAATCGAACACGGCTTGTTAAAGGTGCTGTACCGACACTTTTTGAGTGGAATAGTTATACTGTTGAACCACCACAGCACAGTGTGTGGGAAAGAGAAGAGCGGCCCGTTGAAGTAGCCTATCCTGAGGAGGAAGAAGAGCACATCGGTGTCAGAAATGATCACGACTATTGCTCAGTCCCTGAACCGGCTGCAATGGACATGTCAACATCAGCTGCAGAGGATCTGTCCACAGAAGTGGCAGAGCTGAGGAAGGAGATACAGGAGTTACGTCTCCAGCGAGAGTTTGGATTACAGCGGTTTGCTGGCTCTGACACAGACATCCGATTCTATACCAGGTAAGTTAACCTAAGGTGCATATATTCCAGCTGTTTAACATTCACCAAGGTTATGATCAGTTAATTATAAACAATCCTGCCATCACTCTTAACCAGGTGTGGAAGTAATTACAAATACTCAAATTACTGTAATTAAGTAGTTTTTTTTGCGGTACTTCTACTTTTATGAGTAGATTTTCAAGTCTGTACTTTTACTTAAGTACTCATTAATCCGTGAAATCTACTTTGTTACTTTTAAAATCATAGTTGAGTACCGAGTACAATTTTAATTAATATCCAAACCTTTCATCTGCATTTCTGTAGCCAATAAGGTGATCTGATCACAAACTGACCAGTGAAAACCAGGACATATGGACGAAAAACTAAACAAAACACAAGAGGGATGTCAGTGATTTATCTTCAATTGATTCTGCGTTAATAATTTAACCAGTTAAAAATGTACTTATGAATATTAAGTAAGCTATATAGAAAGTTTATAATTAATTATATAATATAATCAATAATCGTGGCAGTAACTGCACCTCATCTAACTTTTTGTCTGGTGGAGACATTTATTGAATAAGGAAATAAAAACTTAAAATGAGAAAAAAAAATCAAAGAAAAAACAAACTATCAATATGAGGGGGAAAAAATACGTGTTTTGTATCTTATCAATGATTAATGATTAATTGATTGTTAGATTTTTAACTATTGGTAAAGTAAAATACGCAAAGTTTGTAACCCTAGTCTGGAGAGGTCATGGTGGGTGACATAATTTATTTAAAGTAACTAATACTCTGAGTACTTTATTGATGAATACTTTTTACTTTTACTTAAGTATTTTTCTAACACCAGTACTTTTACTTGTAATTGAGTAATTTTTTAGCAATGTACCAGTACTTGTACTTGAGTAGAGATTTTCAGTACTCTTTCCACCACTGCTCTTAACAAAGAATGTTACTTTGCTTACTGCTTGATTGCTGTATTTGTCATAGAGACGTATTGTTGGTTAGAAAATAGTTTAATGTTCCAGATAAATTACAGCACCAAATCGCTTCTTATCCAGTCTATGTGAATGATAAATAGCACATGAGATGAAAAGTAATCAAGTTATACTGTTCACATTATTTTGGGTACAGTGTGTGATTTTATCTAGTATGTTAATTAATGACATGGTATGTGTGATTTATATGTTTTTTGTGAATAGATTTTCAAGCTATGAACACCTGATGGCGTTTTGGTCTTTGATTGAGCCTTGCATTTATAAAATGGTCCGGGTCACAAGAGCCAAATCAGCTGCCAAAAGAAATGAAGAAGTCGTTACTCCTGCACGTTCATCAACGGTAAGCTATAGTCAGCATGTGCTTTATTGGTGTTTTTTGTGTGAGTTTTGGTAAATTAAAGGATTTAGTCACACTTAAATACAACAGTGCCCATGTAACTCACTGTTTTTCTCCATGTTATGATACACTTAACCTTTATAGAAAATGCCAAACAAGAGCATTGCCTTAGTATTTCATGTCTTAAAGGAGTAGTTCCAATTGTTATATAGTCAGTGTATTCCCTACAGTAGATGGCCATCGACAAGCTGGTGTAAGAAGCTAAACAATGTGCTCCTGTGGACAGCAGCAACACATATTTTAGACATCTGAAAAAAAAAAAAAAAAAAAAAAAAAAACACTGTCCGAAGCTACCACACTGTTTTTGACAAAATCAGAAATTTTTACTTCAGAGAATACAGAAGTTGCACTTTCACTGCTGCCTCCATCTGTTTGTTTGTGTTACAGTGTCACCTTGATGAATGTATATTTATGATTCAAATCACAAGTCACACAATTGGAGAGAGTGATATTTGGTTTATATAGGGTTTTCCTGTCTGACAGCAAGGTAAATTGGTGAAAGTATTCTAAATATGTTGTACATTACACTGAAAAAGTTTTTTAGGTGTCTGTAATTCTTGTTGCTGCTGACCCTGTCCACATCAGTACATTACCGTCCTACAGCAGTACTTCTGCTGCTTCTACAAACTGGGGGCATGTTGACCGTTTATCTACTGTAGGTAATACACTGACTATGGAGAAGTACCTCATACATCCACACTTCAAATAATCTGAACAATTCTTTTGAGGAGTAACCTTTTTTATTTATTTATTTTTACCTCCCAGAGACAGGTGCTCCAGCCCATCGATGAGTTCTTTCTGTTCCTCAGTTACCTGACAGCTGGTTTGAAGGAAAGGGACCTGGCGAATCGATTCTGCATACACCAATCCACAGTGAGCCGCATTATTGCAACATGGACAAGTTTTCTAGCCACTGCACTGGGGTCTGTATGCATTTGGCCTACACCTGCAGAAGTGCAAGCTAACCTCCCTGGGGAATTCCAAGATTTTCCAGACACCCAGGTGATCCTAGACTGCACAGAGCTAAGATGTCAAACACCGTCCTCACCCCTCCTCCAAAGTGAGATGCACTCCATGTACAAATCCCACTGCACCATGAAAGCCCTGGTTGGCATAGCCCCACATGGTGCAGTGACATTCATCTCCGAGTTATATGGTGGTTCAGTTAGTGATAAGGAGATATTCAGACAATCAGGAATAGCTGAGCTGCTGACAGAAGACATGGCGGTCATGGTAGACAAGGGCTTCCTAATCAGCGATTGCTGCAAATGCAAGGTGTACTGCCTACCTTCTCTGTTTAAGCAGACGCAGATGCCAGCATACCAGGTGAAGGAGACACAGGCCATAGTCAGACTGAGGGTACATGTGGAGCGTGTCATCAGGAGGATAAAGGAGAACAAACTTTTTGATGGCCCCATCACCCTACCACATGCCTACAACATCAACGAACTGTGGGCAGTAGCATGTTTGCTGTCAAATTACCAGAACAAGGTATTAGTCAAAAAATGGGTGAAGTGAGTTTTCATGGACTTCCGCCATGAGTATCACCACCTGCACAAGATGAAGGTGCAGCTAGGCAGTTATGAGAGGTCTGTGTGAGAACAATTTTAAGGACTCCTTTTTGTACATATTGTACTTTTTTTGTGCGTGTGTATGTATGTGTATAATATATATATATATATATATATATATATATATATATATATATATATATATATATATATATATATATATATATATCTATATATATCTATATATATATATATATATTTTATATTGGATTTTTTGCAGTGAACTTATGTGTCATTTACTTGTCTTATCTTAGATCTGTAAAAAGTTGATCACTATATTATTGTGCTCTGTGTCAGTGTTTCCCAGTCCTGGTACTCAATGACCCCTGCCCTGCCTGCTTTAGATGTTTCTCTGCTCCAACAGACCTGATAAAAATTTTCATCTTGTTATCAGGCTTTTGCAGAGGCTTGATGATGTGTTGGAGCAGAAAAAACATCTGAAATACGCAGGGCAGGGGTCATTGAGTATGAGGATTGGAAAACACTACTCTATGTGAGCAGGGACCTGTTCCAGTGTAAAGTGATTGTCCATAGTAGCTCACAGTTAAACTTTATTCATATATCAATAATCTAAATAAATCAGTTCAATAGCTGTGATCCAGGGCCTTCCATATCTGGTGCAAGCAGATGAAATTTATGAAAAGTGTGTCAAAATAAGTTTTATATCTACGGTTGAGATCACTACTAAAACCTGTAAATTTTCTGCATCTCAGCCAACATCTGATTACAAATCTCATACTTTGATGCTAATCAAAGTGCTTTAATATGAATGTGTTACAATTCAAATATAGTTTAACTTTTACAAAAGTATTGTCTTTTATGAATTTGCTGTAGATTTGTTTGCTGTATATTAAATTAAACCAGTTATATTTAAATGTTGAATCAGAGGACATGGATTAAAGGCAGTTATTAAGGGTTGAATAGGCATATGCAACTCACTTAATATAAGTGTTAATATGATGTTTTATTAATTCCCCACAAGTGCAATGCTTTAAGAAAACAAAAAAGTCATTACATTGTGTTTGCTATGAATAAAATGTTGCTTTTTCATATTTTTGGCATTCAAGTATTTCTTTAAGAATCTGAAAAATTGTCTGAAATACAGTATCAGCATGCTATTCAGAAGCAAAAATTTTATGTGAGATTTTCAATATGTCTGAACCATAACATGTGGCATAAATATACCGGCATAAGTATCCCTCAATGCATTGTAGTAGTGAACAACAACATAACAGAACATTTCCAGGAGCTAAATATTTTTAAAATTTGTCACTGGCATAGGTACCATATTTACCATGGCTCTCAGGAAGATAAGTGATGCACACTGAGCAGTGTTTCTAAAAAACTACTACTAGGATATTCCATCATTCAAGCACAATCCACTCAGTACGTACTCACCTCTATGCTGATGTGAGGATGGATGAAGATCTTCAGTTCACAAAACAACCCAGGAGTTTCAGCAGAACAGCCTTGCAGCTAATTAGAGTCAATGGTGACCACAGATAAAATGTAAAAAATCAAAGAACACAAAACAAACACAAAATGTCTCCATCCTGCTCATGTGGTGTAATCCAAGCGTCTGTGAGCCACAACATTAAAATTTAACCACAAAAATGCCATTTACACCATGTTTTAGCCTAGATGTCAACTGTAGCCTCACAGGTAGCATGTAAACATGGCATCGTAGTATTGCAAGACTTCGCACATCTCTTAATGGATGCACATGTGAAGTCTCGCCATGTTGACATGCTACAGATATAAGATATAATGAAATCCCAAAATGAAGGAAAGTTTCAACTGTTCATTTGAATATTTGGTCACCATTACCTCCAACAATATAATAATAATAATAATAACAATTATAATAATCATTATCATCATCATCACCATAATAATCATAATATAATAAGAGTAATAGGCAATAGACTTAACTAAATAATGACTCTTCAGATAAAAGGCTATTCAGAGTATCTGCAGGTCCCGATGGGCCCATCCATGGTGAAGGAAAGTTCTTCAAACAAATAACACAAATAACTCAATCACTGACATAAAGGACATTTCTAATCTTGCAGAGTGCAAAATGGCACAACGGATCTTATGTAACAGATGCCAAGGTGCTGTAAAACTTGACATGCATCAGGCACTCTGTGGCCTGCTATGTAAAGGTACAATCCCAAATGTCCACCCAACCTTTTCATGGTCAGTGAGTTGGCTTGGACCTAGAGTCCAAAGTCCAGTTGGGTAGTGTGAACAGAAATACAAAGCTGGTAAGTGACTGAATGTTGGTTTAGATCTCTAATCTCAGTACATTCTATGCACTGTGATTCTCAAATTTCAAGGACCAGCACTTTTAAGTAGACTATAGGTCACAGACCACCAATTTGATATGCGCTAACAACCTTACTTGTTCATAAAATTTGCATCTGTATGTGGGGCTTTTTGTTTCAGCATCTGAAAGAGATCAGACACTGGAGCAGGGCTACATGGGTGTGAGTTGACAGAAAAATATAATTGTGACCTCCTTGGCTCAGAACTTTTCAAATGAGGGTCCACAGCCCATTTTTAGGGTCTATAAAATGTTTCAGAACCTCTGCATTACATCATTATGTGATGTAATATAAAGGCCATTTCCTCCCCATGGGTTTATCCATATGAAAATTAAAGGAAAATGCCAGATGAATTACATGGCTACTGCATCGGTCTCCAGGCTTTACATCACTGTCAGAGGCACAGTTGTCTATGCAGATGCAGCTGATAGATTAGTGTCAACCAGTCTGCTATAGCAGCAGGGAAATGGGACATAACTGTGTTGTCTTGATTCAGAGTCTTGGGTATATAAGCTCACACTGGCAAAGTATATCAGTCTATTCTACGTTGATTTGACATTAGTAGACAAGACATTGGTTACTTGCCAACATAAAACCTACTAAATAACGACAACAGCTTGATGTAGCTGCACTACATCAACAGAACCTGCACTTCTTCCAGTCCTACCTGACCGACCAAAATTTCTCTGTCCAGCTGGGAGATTTCTTCTCCACCCCTGCCCCTCTCACCTGTGGGGTCCCCCAGGGCTTTATATTGAATCCAGTCCTTTTCCTGCTGTCCATCCTTCCTCTTGGAGAAATCCTGGCTAAACACAACATCTCCTTCCACTGCTTTGCTGATGATGTCCAGTTTTATCTCCCTCTCAAGGCAAATGGACAGGCTGCACTCCAGTCACTGCTTGATTGTCTCGCTGACATCAAAGCATGGATGGGTGCAAACTTCTTAAACCTTAACAAGAGCAAGACCAAGATCATCATCTTTGGCAAAACCTTTCCGGCCCTCACCAGCGATGCCCTAGGCCCCCTCACCTCTAAGATCAGGACCTCTGTGAGAAACCTTGGCGTGATCTTTGACAGTAACTTCAAGTTTGAGAAGCAGGTTGGCGTGGTTAGAAACAACTTCTTCCAGCTGAGAATCCTCACCAAGCTCAAGAACTACCTGTCCCTGAACGACCTAGCGACAGCAGTCCATGCCTTTGTAATATCACGGCTGGATTACTGCAACACCTTATACATCAACATCGAGAAGTCCTAGCTACGTCGTCTACAGCTAGTACAAAATGCAGCTGCTCATTTCCTCACCTACACACGTAAACATGAGCACATCACCCTGGTTCTCACCTCCCTCCATTGACTCCCCATCCCTCAGCGTATTGACTTCAAGGTGCTACTCACCATTTACAAATCCCTTCATGGACTGGCCCCTGCTTATTTGTCAGAACTCCTGCGCTACTACAACCCTTCCAGAAAGCTACAGTCAGCTGACCAACTGCACTTGGTGGAGCCAAAGGCCAGGCAAAAGATCAGGGGAGACAGAGACTTTGTGGTCACGGCCCCCAAACTCTAGAATGCACTCCCCCCCTCACATCAGAGCATCCGAGACCCTGGAGGTCCTTAAATCCCTCCTCAAGACCCCTTCTCATTTTTAATAAGTGTCCAGCCACCCCCTCCTCCCCCCATAGATAAGCTAGGCTTTTTTTTAAAGTTATTATTATATTTAATTACCCTCTGTATATGTTTTTATCAAACTCTTTATGCACTGTTTTTATGTGAAGCACTTTGGTTTCAGCTGTTGCTGTCTGTAAATGTGCAATAGAAATAAATTTGACTTGACTTGATGTTAGAATTTAACATTATTTGGATGTTGTCATTATGTAATGTTGAGAGGATGTTGGGATTTGGGTATATACCCAACAACTGAATGTTGGGTATTCTACGTCAATTTGACGTTAGCATTTGACGTTGACCAGACGTTGGATGTGGGTTACTAGCCAACACAACTTAAAACCAACTAAATGACAACGTCAGATTAACGTTGGAAATTCAGCATTGTTTGGATGTTGTCAGTATAACGTTTAGAACATGTTGGGCTTTGGTTGTATACCCGACAACTGAATGTTGGTATTCTACGTCAATTTGACGTTAGCATTTGACGTTGACCAGACGTTGGATGTGGGTTACTAGCCAACACAACTTAAAACCAACTAAATGACAACGTCAGATTAACGTTGGAATTCAACATTGTTTGGATGTTGTCAGTATAACGTTTAGAACATGTTGGGCTTTGGTTGTATACCCGACAACTGAATGTTGGTATTCTACGTCAATTTGACGTTAGCATTTGACGTTGACCAGACGTTGGATGTTGGTTACTAGCCAACACAACTTAAAACCAACTAAATGACAATGTCAGATTAACGTTGGAATTTAACATTGTTTGGATGTTGTCAATATAACGTTTAGAAGATGTTGGGCTTAGGTTATACACCCGACGTAAATTTAACGTTAGCACTCAACATTGACCAAACGTTGGATATTGGTTACTAGCCAACACAACTTGAAACCAACTAAATGACAACGTCAGATTGACGTTAAAATTTCTACGTTTAACTGACGTTAGCTTTAGATGTTGTATCAATGTTGGCTTTTGGTTGTCCAACGTTGCAACCCATATCCAACCTAGAACCAATGTTAATGCAACGTAGTGTGCCTGCTGGGCAGTATATATTTGTATCTTCACAATGTCCTTTATATATTATTGCTACTTTATGTTGTAGTGCATACCTTGACCTATTTGAGGAAGAATACCCGTCTGATGACCCTGATCTCCAGGAAGCCATTTCAAGGTCTTTAGGTACCAGTGCAAGTGAGAGGTCAGTATGAGATGTTACAGAAAATGTAAATATTTATGTGGGATCAGTTTCTCAAAATGGAACTTTTCAGGGTTTTGGAGGGCTGCTGTCTGTGTGGGAAATTCTGCCATTGCTCTTTGTACTTTGTGTGATATATCAGCAGTTTAAAGTTGTAAGTGATTTTAAAGAACTATAACTGACTGAGTCCCATTCTCAGGTCAAATACTTTTGGAAATTTTGGAAATGACAATCAATAGTCCTACCAATCTGTTATTGACCAAACTCCCATCTTTTGCTAAATTTTCTAAAGCCTAGAAACGGAGTCAAGAAGACTTTTGATATTTGATATTTGATATTCACAGCATGCCCCAGCTATTAGTTATTCAGGAAAAGCTAATGAAAAATATAACTCAGCTGCTTTTCTTAATTAGGACAATTAATATATTTCCTTAACTATTGTGTGCACCTGGATATAAGCCACACTGACTACATTTTATAAGAAAAAGGTTTTGTACATATATAAGATGTAAACTGTCTATAAGCCGCAGGTGTCCATATTGTAAGATGATACATTTACACTGAAAAATGTTACAGAGAAAGATTTCTTAAACTTTTAATTAAATAAATGTTTTTTTTTTTCCAAACAGTGCCTGTAACATGGCTGGTCAAAAAAGAAATAAAATAGAAAATATGATAGCCTACCAGAAAAATCATTGATGCTACCAGATTCTACCAGATGCTACCAGAAGTCGTCTTCTGCATTGTCAGAATTGAAAAGATGCGGATTTATTTTGTCACACATTTTCTCAGTCTTCTCTTTTGTTGTCGCTCTCAATGGGATGAAGTTGATTAGCTCATACAGCAGCTCTCAGTCATAACTTAGCCCCATCCTTGTTTAAGACGCAGGTTTCAAAGCTTGTGAAAAAAGTAGCAGCTTATAGTCCAGAAATTACGGTATTTGTAAAACTGATTTTTATTTTTGAATGAACATTAATTACAGTCTTGGAGATGTTACTTTGTAGTTCAGTGGGCACCTCTGATATTAACTGTGCTTCATTTGTTTTATTGTTTATTATTGTTTCAGTTATTCAAAGATGACTCTAGAGACCATAGTAGAAGAGATTGCTTCAAGAGTAAATGATGACAGAACTGTACGCTTCAATATCATAAGAAGAAATGTGTGGGATGGAGCAACTCGAGCCATGGGCAGATCCAACTTTTCTCCTGAAAAGAGAATAGATGTTAAGTTTACAGACGACTATGGTATATCCGAGGGAGCTGTGGACAATGGAGGACCTACCAGAGAGTTTTTCCGACTCTGTCTTAATGAAATAAAGGACAATATTGGCATCTTTGAGGGTCCACCTAATGCCAAAGTTCTTGCATGCAGTTCCAAAAGTATCTGTGACTACATTTATTAATATTGGTGTTAGAGATCAGTTCCTTTTTGAGCAATAAATCCACTGTACCTGAAATGATTTGTGAGAAAATATAAGAATGTTATACTTTTTCTACTAAAAAATTTGCAGTTAATCTCATGATTAAATAATTAACTTTAGTTTTCTAAGATCAGACAGATGACATTGTGTTATAAAGATTATTTTTGATGTTATTACTTGACATGATATATATAATTTAATTCAATAACAGCATTGAAAGACAATGGATATTTCTATGCTGGCCAGATCATGGCCATGTCAATTGCCCACGGGGGTCAGAGTCCATGTTTCCTCTCTGAACTCTTATATGAGTGTCTTCAAAAGGGCCCAGACAATGTTAAGGTCAAACCAGAACATATTACTGATGAAGAAATAAGATTACAAGTGCAGTTGGTAAGCATATCTTCTTTTGATTTAGAAATTAATTAACGTTTATGTTAATGAGTATATACAAAAAGGAGTAAACAGTGAAACTTACACTTACATATTTTCCTTTTCAATATAGGTGTTAATAAATATTCTATATACATGTCATACTATTATTTGGATTTTTTTTTAGATCTCAGAGGCTGAGACTGATTTACAACTGCAAGATGCAATTGTGCAGGCAGGCAGCTTGATTAGTCTTGCTGGTCATAATGTGCGCATAACACTGGGAAACAAACAAGAGACTGCCTTGGACTTGGCTCACTGGTACATCCTCAGCGGACTCGTGCTGCTTTTGAAAGGTATGTTTATGTCATACCTTTTGAATAGCATTGCTTGGAATAAGTGTCTTCAGTTGTCAGCTGACCTCATTCTTTGGGGACATAATGTTGCTGAACCTGACCAACTGCAGCTAAAAAATGATTGCAGATCCAGTAATGATCCAATGTGAGGCTTGTGCCTATTTGCTTAATTAAATCCAGGTGGCAACTTTTTTGAATTCAATGTGGGACCTCACTTAAACAACAACAAAAATTCTTAATTTTCATAACAGATTCCAAATGACATCAACTACACATGACCATTTGTTTTCTTTTAACTAGGTTCAGAGATGGCTTAAAGTCTCTAAGTGTTCTTGATACTTTTCAGAGATACCCTCTCAAGATAAAGTGCCTTTTCGTAAAACCAGAGAAGAGTCTAACAGCGACTGATGTGGAGAATCTCTTCCAGATCATCTACTCCGAAAGAGGAAGTAATGCATTCCAACAAGAGTGTCGGACCCTTGCTTTCTGGCAAGACTATCTTCAGGATGCTGAATGTAAGTGTGGTTTAGTGTTTCAACAAAGGGAATTATTATCTTGTTTTTAGCTACATCATAGTGGTACATGATGTTGGTTATATAAAGGAAATTGATACAGTGTTTTAATTAATCACTTCATTATTGTATGTACCACAAAAAAAGAAAATATATTCAAATTTGATATGCTTTTTGGTCACAGGGTTTAGTCACTATCCAGTATATTATTGGCTCTTAATAATTATATATTCATCCAGCATACTTGGAGAAAGATTTGCCTTGTTTTGGTCTTCACCAACTCTCACATCTCTCTCATCAACTCTGCCATTATTCTAGTGGTACAATACAACAGAGAATGCCAGTAGATGTGGTCCCCGTGGATTTTTTTATTTATGTTGCACTCTTTTAATGCTTTACAGTTGAAAACAGTGTCTCTCTGGAGGACATCCTTGTCTTCTTCACTGGATGCGACAGCATACCAGCGCTTAGTTTCTCACCAAAGCCAAGCCTTGAGTTCATCACCTATTCCAGATTTCCAGTGGCCAATACTTGCGAAAAAATTCTTCGCATACCTGTTCATGCAGTATACTCTGATTTCAGACTTGACATGGATTTTGCCATACGCAATTCACCTGGGTTTGGAAGGGCGTGAGAGGTAATATTATGGAAAGGGCTTGTATGTTTGAGTTATAATGAGGAGGTTTTATTTTTGTTTTGTTTTTTTTTGTTAAATCTGCATTTAACCGTTTTAGAGACAAGAGAAAATGTGCAGTAAAAGAAAATCTTTAACAACTTCATTACATTTGAAGATATATTTCAACCCACTGTTTCGTATTTCAGATTTGATAATGTGCATTTTAAGTGTAAAAGTTCAATAAAAGTTTTTATACAAGTTGATAAAACTGATAACTTCAAAATGAACAAAATCAGAGTTGCATTTGGCCTGTGACAATACTAGGGTTCTGTTTTGGTCAGATTTGGGCACAAAAACTATTTTGGTTATGATTTGGATTATAAGATTAAAATCATAGTACAGTTAAAGTAACAATGGTTGTGTTCCGTTTGTGAGGGTTAATGGTCAGTGGTCCCGTCTTGAAGTTCAAAACTTTTTCATCTAGGCACTTGTCTCTATATAACCACATTATGTGGAATTACTGTATTATCACTTAAACCTAACAATTCTGGGTCAACTCCCAATCTGTCACAAAAAAAAACAATGTAATTGGTTGCAGGTTATAATAACTGGTTGCCCAACAACCTATGAGCATTTTGTACAGGAGAACAGGCTCATTGTATTAAAATATATTATTCTTATCTGGATCCATCATGGCAGAACATTCCCTTTGTATAGGTTGTGGTCTTACAATAAATAAACAGTTCTGTGTTCCTACTTTGGCCTGCTTGTTGTCCTTTTAGGGTCAGCTGTATTGGGATGGTTTTCAAAGTTCATATTTTTCTATTTGTCCATCAGATAGTTGTAAAATCAGATAGTTGTAAAACTGTACAAATAAATGTATTTATTTAAGAGCTCAGAAAATACAGGGTTTATCCTCATTAGTAGGGTTAAGTTATTACAGTGGCACATTATGTACAAGTGTAAGATATAAATAATAATACTACATGCTTCAGTTACTTATGTGGTTTGCCATAAAAGAAACATAAAAGTAATTATACATCTGTCCTAAGACATCCTCTTGTCTATTGTCCTTTAACAGCCACAGCTGAACTAACTTAAACTAGTCTTATTCGGTTTTTACAGTTTAACATCACTGGGTACTGTATTTTCATCTAAACATGAAAATGTCTGTCTGGCATGACAGTGACTTCTACATGCCAAACACCAACAAAATTACTTACTAAACTAAATATTCCTCTCAAGCAGGTTGCATGCTGTCAAAAAAAGTTCTATCCCATGGTTTCCATCATCAGTCAAGGGATTAATTGGCATCAACTCAGTATTCCACTGGTGCTGATCATATGGCTGTTGCGCATGCACATGATTGAGTGGTCTTGGATACAGAGGAAGGCGGAGCATTCCAACTGTCCACAGTTGCAATGGGGAGCAACTCTCCATAGTCCTTAAACTGTGGTGGTTCCACTGGCTCACAAACTCATCCACAGATCTGTTAATTCTTGGAAGGTAAACATGGTGAAGAGCCCTGATGTGAAGTGAGTCTGTGCTATCTAAAATTTCAACATTTTCCATAAAGAGGAAAAGGTCTTTAAAGTATCCTGAGACCACCCTGTTAAGTTCCCCCCAAAATCTTTCAATTCTTTGATTATGAACACTACGTCCAACCATAAAGCTTCCTCTGTTTGCCCCTTGGTTCTCAATCATAAATCGTGCAATATCAATATTTTCACTGCCAGCATCACCTCTGACATGATGTGGTAGTCCAAATACATGGACAGCACCTTCGAAAAGTTGCAAGGAAGTTGATGCTCTGTTATCTGTGCAACATCTCAGGTAGGTAATTCAGCGACTGTAGCCATCCACTCCTCCATGAAACACAAATCCCCATGGATTTAACTTGTGGTTTGTATCAATGTGCCTGGAAAAAGAATCATTATTATTGGTAGCTGTAGTAGGTACTATGGAGAGCACTACATGTAAGAGGGGGAAAAAAGTATTTTTGATTTGACTGTCCACTTATATGTCTTTGCTGACCTACTTTTTATATTAAGTAAGCTATTTCTGCTTATTGCTAGAAATGTTACTAATAAGTAAGAGACTGAATAGTGGTTATTTTTTCATGAATTTCATACACTATAATGTATATAAGCATGAATATATTAATTTAGTACTTGATGAATCACCAGGAATGTGCATAAAATAATCATGTGACTTTATGCGAGAACAATACCTTGATTAATTCTTGATTTCTGAGTTAATAATACTGTTTGTGTCTTTCTCACAGGCTTCATAGGCATTTTCTTAAGTTAAAAATAGAACAAAAACCTGACCAGTCACAGCAGTAAACAGGGATGGTATCACAATTAACTAACCGTTTTACTTTTTTATCTCTTAATCATTTTGTGGCCCTGTCAGCCCTTCTGTAAATTAAGGTATTTTAATTTTGAAATTCAAGTGATAAATGTCATGAAGAATTCATGCAGAATACATGTGCGCTGTTGTGACTGGTCAGGGTGCCCTTTTAATTGCAGACCTACCTGTGAAGAAGACATTAACATCTTTAATAACTCAGAAACCATTATGACTGGAATACATTAGTTGTTACATTAATCTTCAAAACACCACTTACCACACTTGATTTGG
Source organism: Hirundichthys speculiger (assembly GCA_018398805.1). NCBI lineage: Eukaryota > Metazoa > Chordata > Actinopteri > Beloniformes > Exocoetidae > Hirundichthys > Hirundichthys speculiger. Next base: position 41,645 of record JAGFBZ010000519.1, read on the forward strand.
GCCAGAGACATTGTAGACCCGACGCTGAATGGCCCTTTGTCTTCTAAATGCTCTTCCCACTGGATCCACTATTCTTAAACGCTCTCGCACTCGCCATCGCTGAACTCTGATCCCTCTCCCTCTTAAACTACCAGTGATGTAGGTCTCTCCAGAGCCAGGAGTTTGGAGAAGAATTTCAGAAATTAGACGATCAAGATCATTATTTGAAATGTTGGTGAAAGTCCCATAATCCACTAAACCTAGTTGTGTCCTGTGGTTGTACAGTGTTCGAACGTTCACCGACAGAATTCGAGATATAGCTATCCAGCTAAATCCTAAATCCCGCATGTGAATCAACTGACCAGCTTGTATGTTGTACCTTTGAAAAAAAGGATAAAATAAAAAACCAAATGTGTTAATTCACATTGTGTGAATACATTTTTATAATACTAATACTATAATACTAAGGTTCTGTATTCTTAGACTGCATACACCTCCATCCCCAAATCATTCTTATCACTCACCTTGGCCTTCCTCTCTGACATGCAGAATGGGTGCTCATACCATGTGCTTGCGTATTGGCTTCTACCCGAAGACTTAAATCAGCCAACATCTCCCTAAGAGACTCGTAAATTCCTTCAAGCATGATGCATAAAGTTCTTTCAGCAACATTTTGTTGAACGTGATCCCTCATAAGCACCAAGAATGTTGCAATAATGGAAACATGATCCTCAAGGTGACGTGACACAGATTCCATACCATTTGTGTCATTTGGTATATGACCAGCAGTTGCAAAAAAGTTTTCCAGTTCAACAAAGTATTGGAATATTTCCGCTGAAGCCATTTTGTAAAGCCAGAGAGTTCTGAAGGCTGGGATTATAACTATAGCTTATATCACAGATGCTCAATATTTCATTCCATATATTTAAACTTCATTCCATATATTCAGACTTCATTCCATATATTCAAACTTTCATTCCATATATTCATTCAACTTTCATTCCATATATTCAGACTTTCATTCCATATATTCAGACTTTCATTCCATATATTCAGACTTTCATTCCATATATTCAGACTTCATTCCATATATTCAGACTTTCATTCCATATATTCAGACTTCATTCCATATATTCAGACATATATAACCAGCGACCTGAAAATGCTCTTAAATGAAAAAAAGAGGGCATTTAAAGCAGGGAACCGTGCAGAAACCAAGCTTATACAAAGCAGATTCAAGCGCAGCTCCAAGGAGAGCAAGGACAGGTACAGGAGGAAACTGGAGACCAAACTGGGAGATAACAACACTAGGAAATTGTGGAACGGCATGAGACAGATCACCGGCTTCCAGAGGAGGGGTGGGGGTGCAGTGGAGGGGGACGAGCAGCGTGCAAACGAACTGAACATTTACTTCAATAGGTTCAACCCCTCCCCCTCTCCTGCTTGCACCTCCTCGTCTCCTCCATCGAACTGCAACACCCCCCCTCAGCCCACCATCTCCTGTCCCACTCCACCTCCACCCACACCCCCCCCCTGGTAACAAATACTATCTCCCCCCTTCTAACACCTAGACTTCCCTCCCCCCACCCCCCGACTCCTATTCTTCCCCTTCCCCCTTAACCCCCCACCCCACCCCAACCCCCCCTCTACTTCACACCCAGACAGGTGAAGAAACAGCTGGAGAGACTCAAACAGAGAAAAGCTGCTGGACCAGACGGCATCAGCCCCTATGTGAAGGCCTGTTCCAGTCAGCTCTGTGGAGTCCTCCAGCATCTCTTCAACCTGAGCCTCCAGCTCCAAAGAGTGCCAGTGCTCTGGAAAACCTCCTGCTTAGTCCCCGTGCCCAAAAAACCACGTGCTGCTGCACTGGAGGACTACAGGCCTGTAGCACTGACCTCTCACATCATGAAGGTCATGGAGAGAATGGTACTTTCAAACCTCAGACCACTGGTGTCCCCCTCCCAGGACCCCCTGCAGTTTGCTTATCAGCCCCACACTGGGGTTGATGATGCAATCATCTATCTACTGCAGAGGGTCTACTCCTACCTGGACAGCCCCAACACCTCAGTCCGCATCACGTTCTTTGACTTCTCCAGTGCCTTTAACACCATCCAGCCCAGGCTGCTGAAGGCCAAACTGGAGAGTATGCGGGTGGATGCTCCCCTCATCAACTGGATCGATGACTATCTGACGGGCAGACCTCAGTTTGTGAGATTACAGAACTGTGTGTCTGGTCGTCTGATCAGTGACATCGGCGCCCCCCAGGGTACTGTGCTATCGCCCTTCCTCTTCACCACATACACATCTGACTTTCAGTACCGCACTGAGTCGTGTCATCTGCAGAAATTCTCTGATGACACGGCCATTGTGGGGTGTGTGGAGGGAGGGAGGGAGGCTGAGTACAGGGACCTGATCAGCCACTTTGTGGATTGGTGTGGGGAGAACCACCTGCAGCTGAATGTGAGTAAGACGAGGGAGATGGTGGTGGACTTCAGGAGGAACAAGCCCCCACCTTCCCCTGTCAGCATCAGTGGGAGGGATGTTGAGCTAGTGGACACATACAAGTACCTTGGTGTGACACTAGACAACAAACTGTACTGGTCTGCAAACACTGAGGTTGCCTACAAGAAGGTCCAGAGCCGACTCTACTTCCTGAGGAGCAGGCATGGACTGGCCATCGGGCGTACCGGGCAATGCCCGGTGGGCCGACGCACATCTGTGGGCCGGCCCAGGTCTGTCATAAAAAAAAAAAAAAAAAAAAAAAAAAGTATATAGTTTTTATTGACCGCGACGGTAACGGACTGGTACTCGGCTCATAAAAATCTCCGAGGGGGGGGGGGGGGACGACGACACACTCAACAAACTCAAGAAAGAGACACTGACAGGTAATCAGACAAGCGCTCCAGTGCTGCGCTGATGTGAACGCAGTATGTCCCCGGTGTATGGTGGGCTGCCAGGGACCAAAAATGCCCGGGCCATTTTTTGGTCCCAGTCCAGCCCTGCTGAGGAGGCTCAGGTCCTTCAATGTGTGCAACAAAATGCTGCAGATGTTTTATCGGTCTGTTGTGGCGAACGTCCTCTTCTTTGCTGTGGTGTCTTGGGGGGCAGGCATCAGGGCTAAGGACGCCAACAGACTGAATAAACTCATCAAAAAAGCTGAGTCTGCTGTTGGCTCTAAACTTGTCCCACTGGAGGAGGTGGTGAAAGAGACGATGCTAGCAAAACTGCTGGCAATCCTTGACAACCTCTCTCATCCCCTCCACAAAATCCTGGACAAGTTGAAGAGCAGCTTCAGCGGCAGACTCCTTCAACCCCGCTGCTCAAAGAACGACACAGGAGGTCGTTCCTTCCTAGTGCAATTAAAATCTATAACTCCTGGTTGTCAGGGAATAATCACTGCTGATTACTTCTGCCACTGCCTTCTGTTAATGCTGCATTATCACTTTATTACATTATTACAGTTTTATTATTACAGTTTTATTACTACTGGTTTTGCACACTGTTTTTGTCGGTTTTGCACACTGTTTTTGTCTACTTACTTTTTATTTAGTGTCTTGTTTTGCGCACTGTTTTTAGTCTATTTATTGTTCTGTTTCTAAACACTGTTTTTAGTCTATTTATTGTTCTGTTTCTGCACACTGTTTTTAGTCTATTTATTGTTCTGTTTCTGCACACTGTTTTTTGTCTATTTATTGCCTATTTAATGTCTATTTAATGTCCTGTCTATTTATGTATATTTTTGTATCTGCTGCAAAGAGCCATTTCCCCTCGGGGATTATTAAAGTATTTTTCAATTCAATTCAATTCAATTCAATTCATTCCATATATTCAAACTTTCATTCCATATATTCAGACTTCATTCCATATATTCAAACTTTCATTCCAAATATTCAGACTTTCATTCCATATATTCAGACTTCATTCCATATATTCAAACTTTCATTCCATATATTCAGACTTTCATTCCATATATTCAGACTTCATTCCATATATTCAAACTTTCATTCCAAATATTCAGACTTTCATTCCATATATTCAGACTTCATTCCATATATTCAAACTTTCATTCCATATATTCAGACTTTCATTCCACATATTCAAACTTCATTCCATATATTCAAGATTCATTCCATATATTCAAGATTCATTCCATATATTCAGACTTCATTCCATATATTCAAGATTCATTCCATATATTCAGACTTTCATTCCATATATTCAGACTTTTATATTATATATATATCTTAATTTCCTGAACGGCTTGCCATAATAATATATATATATATATATATACATATAAAGCATTTAGATATATTACCATTTAGGTGATGGTTGAATCCTGACATTGATTCAAAGTAAAAATCAACTACAATGTGCCTGCAGATTACCATTTAGATGATGGTTGAATCAATGTTGATATAGTGTCAGTGAATGGTTGAAACCTCAACGTTGAAGAAGGGTAGAATTCCTTTGCGCGGTCTGTATAATTTCAATGCCAAGTTTGAACGTAGAATCAATATCACTGATGACACTCTTTCAACGTTGATTCAACCATATTTTGCTATCTGGGATACTTATTGGTCCTAATTTGGAATTTTTGAATTGTTTTATTAGCTAAAATGGCTGATGTTATCCTTGAAGTCTAATTCTTCAAGAACTTGTTTAAATGACTGATTAAAATAAAAGCTATTTCTGCCCTGTACATACCAGCGTTGTGCTGTGAATATGGATTTAAAAAGAATAAAAGAACAAATAAAAATAAAAATAAATTGTTTGTAGCCATGTCATAGGCTAGCCATGTCATAGGCTAGAGTGTTACATTGTAGTGGATTCATGCTTCTACATGACACACACACACATACATATATATTGTATATATTTGCATACAGAGTCGATCACAGCAGGTGGTGGGGAAGGCAAAGGGACATTTGTCTTAAATAAGACTGATAATTGAGTTTAGCGACATTATACAGTTCCTTGATCAAGAGGTTAGTTACTTGATGATAATTGAATTCAGGAATGTTTATTCAAAGTCACAGCTGACCCCCTGCTGGTGTTTCCTAGATCAATGAATCACATAATAATGAAGTATTATTATAAGTTTTATATTATTATAAGTATTATAAAATCAATTTTGAAAATAAAGAAGCTCTAAATGTTGGCCCTGATGATATCACTTCATTAACAAAACAGCGCTTCCATTCTTTAGCCTCTTCTGTTCAGCCTTATGTGTGAAACCTAGGTGTTATCTTCAACTCAACGATATCTTCGGTGCGTCATTCTAAACAGTTTGTAAAAAGCTGCTTCTTTTTATCTTCGTAACGTCTCTAAATTAAAACTCCTTCTGTCCAAGACTGAGTTACATATTCATGCTTTTATATCCTCACATTTGGATTATTTCAACAGTCTCTTTACCCATCTCAGTAAATAGGAGCTTGACCGTCTACATGTTGCCCAAAATTCTGCTGCAAGGCTTTTAACTGGTGCACGCAAATGGACTCACATCGTGCCTTTTTTTTTTTACACTCTCTCTTTACTGGTTACCAGTGAATTTTACAACACATTTCAAAATCTCTTCCCCAACTTTTAAAGCCCTAAAATGCCAAGCTCCTTTTATATATCTCTGACGTGCTCCAGCCTTGACCTGCAACATCAAGTCAGCAGGTGCTACCTGTGGTCCCAAAAACACCTTTTAAGATGTTAGGTGATCACTCATTTGCAATTACTTCACCGAGGTTGTACAACAGGGAGCAGCCAAAAATCGAAATCTGTTTTAATGATAAAGTATTTATTTGTATTTACAAGTATTGGCGATTCATACAAAACTGAAAAAAATTGGTTAAATGTGTCAGTGCAGTTTTACACTAAAAGTAGTAAACATCCTGAAATACCAAAATATTGTTAGAAGAAGTTACTTCATATTCATTTACTACTGCCTTATTGTCATCATGTATAATTATTATACATTGCCTTTTCACAGTCTAAAACAAAGGAAGGTGACATATGTAAATATGTAATAGGAATATTAGAAGTGCTTGATGAAATGTTTTCAGGGACAAAGACACATTTTACATCTGAAATGTGTAGTCTGAAAAAAAAATCCTTCTACACTCACTAATACAGTAAATATACATTTTAACTGCAGATCTTGTTGTGAGTGTGTATAAGGTGAATTTGACCAGATTCCAGTGTTGTATCTTTAATGCACCAGAATACATTTGGTAAAGCAGCATAAAAACCACTGAACTCTACTGATTGTTACTTTCTCTAATGGTACAGAGCAGATACCTTCTCAAATACTGTTTAAATGTGGTATCTCGTAGCCCGTACACTATAGGACTGATGAACCTGGGGAGAACCTGGACGATGATGTAGCAAAGAAAGAATATTTGTGTAAAATATCTGGGGAACCATTGTATTAAACATTCAGTATAAAGTGAAATATGTATGTTAACATGCACAACATTAGCTGAAATCCATGACGCAGGATTGTGTTCCTGGCCTTCTTTAGTTTTCCATCTACTGAATGAGCTGATTTAGCAGCAAAGAAGATCCTGAAGTAGGTGTAGAGCAGCGTGAGCCAAACTCCACTGAGACAAAGTAGGTAAGAAACATCCCTCTTTTCTAAAATTACTGGGTGTCTGAAGAGGTTATCCATCTCACAAAAAATTACAGAATAAAATAATTCCACAGGTTCTGTTGCCAAAATGATAAAGATATCTGGAACAATTGACCCTGCACTCAAAACCCAAATACAACCGATCAAAATATATGTTCTTTTCATGGTAAGGAGCTCATTGTGTCTCAGTGGCAAACAAATAGCGATGTAGCATTCAACTGCCATTACAGCCAGATTTAACGGAGAGTTGAAGGTAGTGAGGGTGGCAACAGTAACCATGATGCAACAGAGGGAAGCATTAATTTTGTAAAAGACATAACTGAAGACAAACAGGCTGATAGTTACAATGAGCTGTAGCATATCGTTGACTACCAGGTGGATGAACAAGATGTAACGAGGATTCATGTAAAATATCTGAAAGAGCAGAAGAAAGAAATGCTTTAATCCATTCACTAATTATTATTCTTATTATTTCTCATTAATAACATTACTAATGAAAGTTTTTACCTGGTGTTTTCTGAAGGTGTGAACCAATGTGCCATTAATGTAGTTGATGGTCAGACCGAGAGCCAGGACGATCATATTTTTAGCCACAGCTGTGCTCAGGGAGTCTCGAACACTCAGACTGATCGACATGCTGAAGTTGTAGGATGAAGAATTCATGGTGATGTCAGATCTTGAAGAGAAAATATTTAATATTTTATTTTATGTTCAACACTTGATGGAGTTTTCTTTGTGCAGAAAATTCATATTTCAAAGAATACTGGAGAATCAATTAGATACAACAACTCATCCTCATATTTGACTAAGATGGTTCATTTAAACACAGACACACTCAGACTGCAACACCAAAAAACAACAGATCACTGACCTTACAGTGTTTTGAAAAGGAAAAAAAAAAAGATTTAATAAAAAGAAACCAAAAAAAATTAGTTATTTGATGTTATTGAATAAAAAGTACCTGCCCTTTAAAATGTTTAAAGCACTTTAACATATTTTCTTTTGTAAGGATTTAGCTTAATTTGAGTTTAAAAAGTAATCAAAACAAAATAAAATAACAAAACAGAATAAATTATTTTCCATCAGTGCATGAAGTTAAAGGAAATGATAACATACACAGTGTAAAAGGTAGAACATGAACAGATAAAAGAGAAAGGTAGAAAACTTCTACTTTCCTCAGATCACTTCAGAACAACTTTTCTTGACAATTGACAAAATTTTTTTACGTCAAACATTAACTGTGACAAAAGAAAATTCTTAATTCTTTTTATAAATTCTCTTCCTCAATAAGTTCACAATAAAAGTTTGCTGGATGAATAGATACTACTCAGTAAAGTTCTTATTGAAGCACAAACTTCTTTCCTTGTGTCAGGTATTAATTCATTAGTGTAAAAGTTAACGATATTACACCAAAATTCTGACTATCGTGACATGGAAGCATAAAATAGACAGGTAGAAAGCTTCTTACCTTAGCTCACTTCAGGTTCTGCTTCATCAGGAAATAAGAGAGAAATATGGCTGATGTGTTTATATGAAGGCTGGTAATGCACAGTTCAACCAAATGTGACGTCATCATGAAATTGGCTGCTCAAAGATGTTATGTCCTCTATTGGTATATCAATTTTGGATCAGATTAACCTATCTCTACAACTAGGATATGTACCACAGGTTTTTAAAGTTGCAGTCATTAAACCTTTGCTCAAGAAACCATCTCTTGATCCGGACATCTTGGCAAACTATAGACCAATATCCAACCTTCCATTTATCTCTAAAATTCTGGAAAAAATAGTTGCTAGCCAGTTAGGAGAACACCTGCATAGAAATTATCTATTTGAGGTCTTTCAGTCAGAGTCTCCCGTGTTAGCCTTCCTTCATTGGCTTCCCGTGAAATTTCAAATTGAGTTTAAAATTCTGCTTCTCACATATAAGGCCCTTAATGGCCTAGCTCCACGCTATTTACAAGACTTGATAGCATGTTATTCTCCTAATAGAGCTCTCCGCTCTCAGAGTGCAGGATTACTCGTCGTTCCTAGAATATCTAAAAGTAGATTTGGAGGACGGGCCTTCTGCTACCAGACACCTTTATTATGGAACCAGCTACCAGTTTGGGTTCAGGAGGCTGAGACCACCTCCAACTTTAAAACATTTCTGTTCAGTAAAGCCTACAGTTAGTCTAAACTATAGTGTGTAGGGGCTAATAGTTATAGCTATAGTTGTAGGAGCTCAGACTAGAGTAGCTCGTCTTAATCACAGTTTCGTCACAGTTTCTGACAGTTCTGACAGTCTTCCCTCTTCTGAACAGAGATCTCAGAGGTTGTTCCTGATATCTGCTGGAGCCTTCAATCCAGTTTAGGGGTAACAGCCCCCAGTACTCTTACTACTGGAACCACCGCTGTCTTCACACTCCACACTTTTTCCAGCTCTTCCTTCAGCCCTTGGTGTTTCCTTCCTTCCTTCCTTCATTTGGCAGGGAGGGATTATCCTACTGTTATCAATTCAATATTATTATTGCTGTCATTTATTTATTGTTGAAAAAAAAAACCTTACTACAATGTTGAATTTCCCTTCTGGGATTAATAAAGTATTTTTCATTTCATTTAATGGAATAAGTTTCATTTAAGTTCATTTTCATTTAGGTGTAGTACACCAGTAGCATTTGAGTACTTCTTTTATTTTATATAAATTATTTGGGGAAAATGTATTCCTTTTAATACTTTGTTTCTTTTCTCAGTAGGTTTCACACCATGTGACCCAGTGACACTCTAATAAACAAATAACACAGACCTTGTTTGGTTAATTTCAATACATCTTTTATTTTGTATTAATATTTTTATTTGTTTTTGTTATTTTTTCTAATTATAGGATTCTTGATTTTTTTTATAATTTTACCAGATATTCCTACTTTGCTCTTTTTTTATTATTTTATTTTATCTTATTACATACATTTTGCTTATTTTTATTGGTGATTTCTGCTATTTTTTATTTGTTTTAACCTGCACAGTAATTTGATCAGCTAAGGCTGTTTTAAATGTGCTATAGAAATAAATTTGACTTGATATTTGTCACAACAGTTAAACATTTCTTGATTACATTTAAAATATTACATGCATTATGTAATAATAAAACTGTTATTTAGGATTCACCAGGGACTATGCTCCTTGAAGAACTTTTATAATATCGTTGTTGTACTTTTGCTTCAGTAAATCTCTGACTTCAAATCATGAGACTGAAAAGAAAACACGGCTTTATTCTCAGCGTGGGCGCACCCTACATATTAAATACCTTCTCAGGTGCTTCCTGAATGTTTTATCCCTCACACCATAGATGATTGGACTGATGGACCGTGGCAGGATCATGACAATTATATAACAAGCAAACAGGGAATCTGAAGCATTCTGGGGGAACCATTTCTGCAGCGCCTGTCTCAACAGAGGTTCTGCATATGTCGCCATGCACAACAGCAACTGAAACCCATGGAGGAGGATTGTGTTTCTTGCCCTTTTAGCGTCTTTGTTTGCTCTTCTTGCTGTGAACATGATCTTGAAGTAAGTGTAAAAGATAACCAGCCAAACGATAATCAGATAGCCAATATATGTGAAATCCCTCTTCTTGATAATGATTGGATTTTGAAAAGCAGTTTCCCTGACGCAAAAGACACGAGCGGTGAAATATTCCCGTGGCTCCAAGGCCAGAGTGATGAAGAGGTCAGGAAGGACGGAGAGCATGCTGGTCATCCAGATCAAACCTATCAGGATCCGAGTTCTCCTGATGGTGCAGATGTGAACGTGACGGAGGGGGATGCAGATGGCGATGTAGCACTCCACCGCCATGCAGGCCAGGTTCAAAGGGGTGTTCTCGGTGGTGAAGAGGGCGATAAGGATCAACACGCAACAGACAGAGATGTTAATCTTGTAGAGGATGTAGCTGATGATGAAGAGCGCGACAGTCAGCGTCACCTGGATCATGTCGTTGACCACCAGGTGGAAGAACAGAATGTACCGTGGATTTGTGTAGAAGATCTAAAGAGACAGGAAAAAAGTAATGAAACTATCATTAGCTGTCATAAATATGAGTTTAATCATTTTTCTGAATAATGGATCAAAGAGTTTGAGCGAGAGAAGAGGTTCCAGTCTGTAACATTGTTGTTGTGCAACAGAGTTGCTGAGAATATGTTTCTGACATACATATACACACACACACAATATATATATATATATATATATATATATATATATATATATATATATATATATATAGTACTTAGTCTTACATCATGGGTGAATTCCAATTCCACCCTTAACCCTCAGTCTTTGGCCCTCGAAAGTAAGTGTAAGGGCTATCTCGTGACTTAGAAATGAGACACCCCTTGAGTGCAGTTACGTCTTTAGACTGTGGGGGGTGGCCTTATGCCAAAGCTACGTCCAGTCTGTCAAGAAAACGACGACAACAAAGAAGGACTGGGACCAGACTGAGACCAGAACAGGTACGAAACTTATGCTCTTATTGTAACTTATTGTAACTTATTATCTTATTGTCTCGTAACATGTATATCTTCATTTACTACGAAAACACTTACATTCTGTTATGCCCAGCTCGTGGGAGAGCATAACAAAGACGGGAGGTCCACACAATGACAGCTTTTAAACACAATACTTAATTTATTTAAGGTAAAGCAACATAAGAAACTCAATGATAAACTCAATGATCAATGAAAAACCAAGGCTAAACTCAACATCAACCACCCAAACCAAAAACCAGAGGGTGCCAGGAAGGCACCAGCCTTTCAGGAGGGAGAGAGAAACATCTTGGATCTCCCCAAGCTTTTAACAGCTAAGCACAGGTGAAAGCAATCACCAACGAGGAGGGCGGGGCAAGCAACCAGGGAGAGGAGAGAACCTGCAAGAAAAAGCAGAGGCAGGAACACAGGGAAAGTGATCTGAGGCCTGTGGCCGTCACACCCCCCCCCATAAAACAAAGACCCCCATTACAAGGTCTTCGCAGCATTAACATGGTGCCCTAGAAAGTGCATCCGCCATTACATTGTCCCGACCCTTAATGTGTCGGATATCCAAGGTATAAGGCTGAAGAAACAAGGCCCAACGGATAAGCCTACAGTTAGCATTTTGCATACCTGCCAGAAAAGTGAGTGGATTATGATCTGTGTAGATGGTGACTGGCGATGACTGTCCCACATACACTTCAAAAAACTTCAGTGCCCAAATCAATGCCAGCATCTCTTTTTCAATCACGGAATAATTTAACTGGTGACAGTTAAACTTACGTGAGAAATAGCAGACCGGATGTTCAACTCCGGTATGTGGGACAGTCATCGCCACCTGTTGAGGGGGCCCCTGGGCAAGCCCTGGAGACTTACTAGGCCTAACCCTCTGACCTTCCCTGTGGATTTTACCATGTACAGAGCCACTAGCATGCGTCAATACATACTCATCCGCAAGCACCGCAGCCACTGCTGCTGTCTTCAGCTTCTTTTCATTAATGTACGTAGCAAGGTGGACAGGCAAAGAACTTTTAAACTGTTCCAACACCATCAAATCACACAAATCGTCATACCCTTTTACCTCTGACGCAGAGCACCAGCGGGCAAAATGAGCCAAAATATCCTGGGCAAATTCAACATGAGTTTGCTTATCCCCTTTCCTCCAGTCCCGAAACTTCTGCCTGTATGCTTCCGGAACAAGCTCATATGCTTTCAAAACTGCAGCTTTAACCTTAACATATGTACCACTATCAACAGAAGCAAGGGCAGAAAAAGCTCTCTGAGCCTTGCCTGTGAAAATACACTGCAACAACATGGTTTTATGACTATCAGGCCACCCTCTCACTTCGGAAACACGCTCAAACAATGCAAAAAACGTGTCCAGATCTCTCTCATCAAACTTGGGCAAAAGACACAAACTTTCAGCAACACCAAAACCATTGGATCCCTGGCCACCACTGGCCAACCCCGTCTCAGGAGTCTCACTTTCCCTCCGCAGCTCCAACCGCAACCGCTCTACCTTAGCTCTCTCCCTTTCCAGTGCCATCTCAGCTCTCATCCGCTCCCGCTCCAACTCAAGCTGCCATTTCTCCCTCTCCAACTCAAGCTGCCATTTCTCCCTCTCCAAAGTAGACTTCTCCCTCTCTAGCCGCAAATAATGATCAAACGACAGAGTACCACTAAAAAGCCCAGGACCAACAGGACCAGAAGCCGTCGGAGTCTGAACCACTTCCAAAAGACCGGCAGACACCGCCAGCCCATCAACCAGTCCTCTCAGCTCCACCTTTCCAGGCACTTTGTCTGGCTTTGACCAGCCGAAATGAACAGCCAAATCCAGCAAATCTGCCTTCGCAAACTGAGTCAAAGTATCACGAGATGGCCGCCGGAGAAACTCAGAAACCAAAGCATTACTGTGCTCCACCTCCATGGTCAACCTAACCACACAAACTAGCTAGCACAACCAAAAAACAAAAAGACCGTCCGAGTCACCCGACACACAACCACAGGGAGATTGAATAAGCCTGGAGCGCCCCCACCTAGTTACCAAACCCAAAACTAGCTAACTCAACCCTAGTCTTCATGTGTGCACTGGCGGCGGGTATTTATGCACCTTCAAACCGTCTGTATTGGGGTAGACAACCTGTCCCAGCCAATACTCCGGGGTGCCCCCGAGACAACTGCTACTAGCCGCACGGACAACACACAAAAACAACAAACGGCCCTGAAAACAAAAAACCAGCAACCGCTCCTTGTGAGATGACTGCTGCTACAGCCTACCTGGGGGACACACGAATGCTCCAGCAAGACAGCACAAGATGCACAGCCAACCAGCGACAATCAACCCCAAAGGTGTGTACCACATAACCACAAACACACCGCTATGGTGGATGCACAGCGCACCTGCAGCCAAAGAAAGTGGAGAACCAAACACAAACCCCACCGGCCAAACAGAAAGCTGCAACCATGGGCCTCCCAAAACAGACCCCAAACAAAAACAGCTCGGGACCAAAAACAGGACGAGCCCCCACTTGTTATGCCCAGCTCGTGGGAGAGCATAACAAAGACGGGAGGTCCACACAATGACAGCTTTTAAACACAATACTTAATTTATTTAAGGTAAAGCAACATAAGAAACTCAATGATAAACTCAATGATCAATGAAAAACCAAGGCTAAACTCAACATCAACAACCCAAACCAAAAACCAGAGGGTGCCAGGAAGGCACCAGCCTTTCAGGAGGGAGAGAGAAACATCTTGGATCTCCCCAAGCTTTTAACAGCTAAGCACAGGTGAAAGCAATCACCAACGAGGAGGGCGGGGCAAGCAACCAGGGAGAGGAGAGAACCTGCAAGAAAAAGCAGAGGCAGGAACACAGGGAAAGTGATCTGAGGCCTGTGGCCGTCACAATTCGTAGCTATCTTTTTTTGGCCCCATCCTTTTCGAAGATGTCTTACGACAATATGCAATGCCTTCTGGGTAGCCCTTACTTCCAAGGGGGGAGAATCTCAGTATTGAGGGCGATACAGCCCTCAAACTTGTGCCTCAACTTGACTTTCTTAGAATCAGGACAGCATTGCACTTCACAGGAGCGCACATTTTTGAGATTGAGGGTTGAGATTGAGGGTTGAGATTGGGGGTTAAAAGAGGAATTGGAATTCACCCCATGTTTGGAGCACATCTGCATCTTGGCTCAGCATCAGTAAACATGACTAAGAACAGTTCTAGTATATATCTCCCTTAGAAATCTGCCCCCAACACTCACAAACCTTCAAATACCCCTCAAAACTCTGTTCTTGCAGAAATATTCTCCTGATTTCTGTTCTTGGATTTTAGCTTTTTGCTTCTGCATTTCTGTGCAACAGCCCTCAAAGGTTCAGAAATACCAGCCCACCAGAGTGCCAGATGTGACACTGATGCCACCATCCCGTCACGTGCACTATGATACTAAGGCATCTCATCACTTTACCTGCAGATAAAAGCGTCTTAACCAGCGGTGGGCCAGTGACACCGCTGGTTAAGAGTTTTGCATAAAAATCAATGTAAAGTGACTTCAGCTGTGAGTGAAAGATTGTAGCTTCAAGACAATTAGTGAAAAAAGCAAAAATGCTCTAACAAAACTAAAAAACCAACAGCTTTAAAAGACTGAATCTGCTGGTACTTGTCGTCAACGCACACCACAGTTGAGAACGTAGTCGGTGAAAGTGCAGCTGTCTCTACAGGACAAACATTTAACTGACATAGATGCACCTGAATAAAGCCTTCAGCATCAGCTGGCAGGGCCTCACCTTCTTCTCTCTGTCGGCTTTGTGGGAGCACTGATGGGCAATATGATGAACATCTGCAACTGCTGTAACCCACATTTCTACAAAGTCTCATTAAAAAAAAAAATCCACAGTTTCTCGTCATTATAAAGTTAGTTATAATTGCAACACATACATATGTAAGGAATTTTGGCAACTTTTATCTTAGTTCAACAATCTCGTGCATCAAAGCTAATATTCAGGTCTTCAGTAAATCTGTTTTAAATCATCATATGTAATTAAATGAATGTCTGACCTGGTTTTCACAAAAGGTTTGAATGAGTCCTGCATTGATGTAGTTGATGGAGATGCTGAGAACCACAGCAATGACGTTTTTGGCCACAGCTTTGGTGAAGGAATCCCGATACGCGATGACCACCGTCACGTTGGCAGGTGACACGCTCATTTCTGGACGGCTGTAAAAGTAATAAATAACCTGTTCAGTGTCCTGCCAACACAATGGCTCTGACTTATTGAGGTACAAAGTCGGAGTCAGTTCACCTGCTCAGTGGTGCTGATGCTGGGGCTGATCTCAGACTGCCAGTCAATAAGGGAACTGTTGTTGATTAAAAGATAAATTAATACATCAAATTAAATAGCAGTTAGCTCCAACATGTTTGAAAATACCAGAATATCCCACCAGAGCATCATTTCACATGATTTATGACAGATATAACAGCTAAAAACATTTTGCTTCCCTCATTAAAAACCTCAAAAGTGACTCAATTAACCTTGAAAAGCAATTGAACATGTAGCGACTTATCTGGAATCAAAGCAACTCCTGTTAGAATAAAGCCTTTACTGAGATACACACAAATAAAAGAAAGCAGAAACTTATAAACATATACTACATCTCACAAATGTATTGTTATTCTCTTGAAAACAGAATATATTACAGAATATATTAATGTGACCTAATGCATTTCCAGATGCAGTCAGATTTAAAGCTCAAAATGCATAAATGTGCTGAAAACAGTCTTATTTCATTATTTAAGACCTAAATCATTTTTGTTATTCACATTTTAAGCCACGTACCTGCACAGCACCGACCTCGATAGGCTCAGACTGCAGAACATTGTTGCTTCCAACTTTATATGGAGTTTGTTCGGCAGTCATCAAAGGATTTATGTGTGTTGCTGTGCAGTTGCGTGTGTGTGCGTGCATGCATGTGCATGTATGTGTGTCTCCATGTTTACATGCTTTTGGTTTTTAATTAATCTCCAAGCTCAAAAGTTCAATTAATAATTCTAAATCTCATTGTACAAAAGATGAAAATGAGAAAATTATAATTGACTGGTAAATTGTGACATTTTTGGACTTTATGTCTGAGTGGGCTGCCGGATATTGAAGGAGAAGATGTGAGTGCAGGTGATTATCTTCCTGAATGTGGCTCCTCACTGCAAAGAGAAGTTCTTGGATGTGATCGACTCCTTTCACAGACTTGGCAGTAAATCCATAACCAACGTCACCCTGCAGTTTTCTACGAGACGTCTCTGAGACGCAGGGTGGACACGGTCCAAAACCTCAGAGGAAGAGGAGTATACTCTTTAAAGAAGACCTCACTAGGATAGCGAGATGCAGAAACGTCTGTGGCCACAGATCATGAAAGCACAGGAGCAAAAGAAAACTGCATTTTATTTGTCGGAGGAAGAGCATTTGTGGACAACGAGGAGATTCCCTGAAAGTCACGGCACTAAAGACTTTCTGTCTCTGCTCAGCCTGACTAACCCACAGTTATGACGTGGAGAGGAAAGGCCGCTCATCTCGATAGGACAATGGCTGGATGGATGATTTTGAAATGCTCAGTCACTTACGATGCTACTACTGGCATCACAGCTGCTCTGCAGCAGAGTAGAAGGCTCTGCAGAGGGTGGTGAAATCTGCACTGAGGACTGTGGGACGCAGCGACCACCAAGGACATTTACACTTCCAGATGCAGGAGAAGGGCCTCCAGCATCATGAAGGATACGACTCACCCCCCACACCCCATGTTTGTCCCTTTTTCCATCATGCAGGAGGCTGAGGAGAATCAAGAGCAGGATCTCCAGACTGAGGAACAGCTTCTCCCCAGAAGCTGTGAGACTATCCTGCTAAGAACCAGCCTCTGGTCCCCCTAATGACCAGGCTCACGGTTCCAGCCCGGTCCTGGTACTCCCCCAGGCTCTGGTCCTGCTAAGAACCAGCCTCCGGTCCCGCTAACAACCAGGCTCAGGCTTCCAGTCCAGCCCTGGTACTCACCCAGGCTCCGGTCCTGCTAAGAACCAGCCTCCGGTCCCGCTAAGAACCAGGCTCAGGCTTCCAGCCCAGTCCTGGTCCTGCTCCTGGCTCCGGTCCTCCTAAGAACCAGCCTCCGGTCCCGCTAAGAACCAGGCTTAGGCTTCCAGCCAGCCCTGGTACTCACCCAGGCTCCAGTCCTGCTAAGAACCAGGCTCAGGCTTCCAGCCAGCCCCGGTACTCACCCAGGCTCCGGTCCTGCTAAGAACCAGCCTCCGGTCCTGCTAAGAACCAGGCTCCGGTCCCCCTAACGGCCAGGCTAAGGCATCCAGCCCGGTCCTGGTACTCAGGAGGGCCTGCACTGACCTCTGACACCCTCTCACCAGGCCTCAGGTCCTTCTGCAGCACCCTGCCGGAGCTCTGGTTCCATTCTGGGTGTCTCAGAGCTTCTCATCCACCTCCAGGACCCTGCTGGAGCTCTGTATATAACCTACAGATCAAACATGCTATTAATTCTGAACTTTCTGTTTCAGGTGGTGACAAAGAGGAAAAAGGCAAGTTGGTTCCATCACATCATCTGAGAGAAGGGAGCTGGTAACTCTGGTCTGTGCTGTGAATGCTGCTGGTGATGCTGCACCTCCGATGCTGGTCCATCCCAGAGTAAAGTTTAAAGACTGCTTCATGATCAATGCACCTCCAGGAGCAAAAGGTACATCCAGCTGTGATAGTGTTGAACTCTGGAGGACCCCTGTAGCCCCCCCCCCCCCCCCCCCCCCCCATACAAACACAGACAATACCATCCTGCACTGTAACATCTGCACAGATAGCAGTGTTTGCACATTTTGCCACTTTAATTTACACTTGTCACTTTGAACAATGACTGTCTGTTTATTACCCTCCGCCAAGGAGGTTACGTTTTCAGTGGCGTTTATCTGTTTATCTTTCTGTCTGTCTGGGTTCAAGATAACTAAAAAAATTATGGATGGATTTTGATGAAGTTTTCAGGAGTTGTCGGAAATGTGAAAAGGAAGAACTCCTTGCTTCTTTTCTTTCAGGTTTTTCTTGAAAGCATTGAAACTGGGAAACTCCCCTCCTCCCTTCGCTGGGGTTCAATTACTTTAATTCCAAAACCACATAAAGACAGCGTGTTAGAAAACTGGCGTCCTATTTCAGTCTCAAACAATGACTGTAAAATGTGGTTTGCTTCACAGAAAAGCTGAAATCAGTTCTACAGCTGAGTCTCAGAGGGGTTTCATGTCTGAAAGAGATATGATTGAAGACATTAGACTGGTGCTTGATATACTAGATGATTTAGAGTTAATTCAGGACGATGGTTTTATTCTCTTCTTGGACGTCCACAAAGCTTTTGATTCCACTGAACACGAGTTTATGTTTGCAGCTCTGGCTTTGTCTGGTTTTGGGGAAGATCCTGTCTCTGCTTCTTCTACTAAGTGTCCTTATCTGGTCACTAAACGGTTTTCAGTCATTTTCATTAGTTGACTGCCAAAGTCTTCTGCAGCTTCAGATCTTTTGTACAGCCAACGTTTATAACTTGAAGCTAGAAAGCAGAGTGGAGCATGAAAATAAAGTGTGTTTGTGCAAAGAAATTGAGTAAAAAGCAAGTAGGAAAGACTCTTCATGGGTATTTTTCTTGCGATATAATGAGTTAAGTTGAAAGTTACATATTTTGCTTCTAAGTGTCTATTTACCAGCATTGTTCGCAGGAAGAGAATAATAATAATAATAATAATAATAATAATAATAATAATAATAATAATAATATAATATAATTATTATTTATTATTTTTAATTTGTCAGTCAAGGAAGAACATGATGTCAACTTCAGATGCACTTTTTCTCCCTTTGTGCATTTCCTGTTAACCTACATGAATATGTTTCAGAGTTCTTTATTAACTGCATTATAAGCGCATTTAACAAAATTCTGATTGTGTCTTCAAGTATTTTACATAATGAAAACATCTACTGTGTAGCTTTGATTTTTTTTCTAAGTTTGTCTAGTTTGGCCTGACATAAGCTTACAATTTGGTTTATCTAAAAAAAAACGCCCATTCACATGCATTCAGAAGAAGTTTGTGTCTGAAGGACAGCAGACCTCAGAAACTGTGATACTTTGAAAAACGGGTTTCCAACATTTTTGATTGAACATAGAAGGTCCACAAACACTGGTTCTGAATAACAGCACACAGGAAAAAGATTTATAAATGCCTCTTAAGACTTTATTTGTTTTTACTCCTCTTTATTGACTGCGGTTATGTTTTTGTGTTGCCAAGGGGTAACCTCAAAAAAAGTTCTTTTGATTTCCACAAAACGGTCCTTTTTATTTTCATCACGTGTCCTGATGTGTGAAGCTCCGAGCATGTTAAGTTACTGTTATATTAAAACTGCATTTTGAGGCCTTATTCTATAATTCTGATTCATAAGTCAGAATTAAGTCATAAGTCATAAGTTTTGTTCTAGATTCTGGCCTGTTGACGCCATCGCTTCTGATTATCATTCTGGCTCCATCAAGCCGCTACGTTCTGACACGTAGGCGTCTAAAACCTAAAGAACTTATCTCAAGGTCCTCATGTTTTCATGTGATGTTTAAAGATGGCTGTTTCCTACTGACAAGTTGTTATTTCTGATCATCCTGCATTTTGTGATGTGAGTAATGACCTCTAATTTGTATACGACTTGGAGAATAAATCCACTTCTGTCGTAGTCAGTGTATCGTTTAACTGCCGATTGATTGTCTCACTAGAACACATTATAGTGTATATACTTATAAATAAGATATACCCAAATTTACACATTACAGTTACCTGACTTTTTGTCTGATAATTTAAAGGTGTTAAATTAAATATTTTAATTGCATATTTGGAAAAAAAAAGAGTAAATGAATTTACATGGTTCAGATCTTCAGTTAAAATCCTCCAGGTGACAAGACAGAGATCTTTGTTCAACCAAAATCAAATGAAAAGAGAAATGTTGGCCTGCCGTAAAGCAGGTTGATGCTTTGTGAAGTGGTTTTAGTGACATCTGGGCTATGAAACAGGCTTAAGCAAAGTTGATAAGGAGAAGAAGAATAAACAGTCAGTAATTCAGAGCCTGGAGGTCCATGAAGGTTGTGGATGGATCAGTTTTCTTTTCATTTTCTTGGAGAAATGCAAACTTCGAACATTTCCAACAGTGTCACACTTGCTTCAGTAAATTTGCTGTCAACAAGACTTTTCTCAGCAGGGACCTCTGGGACGTCGCAACATTTCCAGTAATGTTCGGTGTAATCGAAGAGCTAATGACACTGCAGGACAGAACGATGCTCACCAACCCTTGCTGGGCCTCGGCGGTGAAGGTCACACAGGGGTGGGATGTTTTGCAGGATTCGGCGTGTTGCGCATGCACGCGTGGTATCAAAGGGAGCTATTAGAGAAATATCCTGAGAGAGACTATTATCACTCACCTTAACGGACAGTTAAAACGATAAACAAGTCGCAGCGGGGAACAGCTGATTAACTTCAACCACATTCATGAGATTAACACATATTCTCTTTGGACATGCTCTGTTGACAAATCCTCCATGAAAACAGCTCTGTTGCTCACTTGTCTGATTTATTTTCACTATGAAACTTGTAAAGTAAACTTTAGAGCAATGATTCCTAAAGTGTGGGCCGCAGCCCCCTGGTGGGCCATGAGAGGTCATTAAAATTAAACAAATATGTTTTAAATCCTCTATCTTTTTAAGTATGTTTTTAATTACTGTAAAATATTAAAGACATGATTTAAAAACATTAAGAAGTAACAAAACAAACCAGTTAAGTGTTATTCTACTGTCATCTTAACTCAATATGACAAGTGTCACCTTATTTTTTGACCCCTTACATTAATATCAGAACATAGCTTCTCGTCCTGTATGTTGATCACAGTTGTGATTTAAGGTTTTGGTTGGCCGCAGAGATTTTTCACATTTCAAATTGGGCCTTGGTATTCTGAAGTTTGGGAATGGCTGCTGTAGAGCATCAAAGTCTACCATGTCCATTGACGCTGAAGTAACCTTTGAACATGAGAAAACGGGATTTCCCGTGTTCAGAATCAGCACTCTGGATGAAATCTTTTACGATGTGTTGTGCTGTCCGGGTCACCTTGCAGGATGCCACACACGATAGCAGGGTGGTGTTTGAATCCAGTTCTGGAGGGCTGCTGACCTGCAGGTCTGCAGGTCTTTTATGTTTCCCTGCTGGATCGCTTGTCATCCAGGTCTGTTAACGATGCATTCAGTTGAATCAGGTGTGCTGAAGCAGGGAAACGTCTCTGGCTGTTTCTGTGAAAAGACTTGGCCATCTTTATTTGTATCACTCTAGACAAGCTAAACAGCGTGTTAACGAAGCAGCTGGAAGTTTAGAGCTCCTTCACAACTGACAACGCTCAGTCCAGCAGACTACGGAAGCGTCTTTGGCTCAAACATGTGCCGTACACCCTGTCGTTGGGTCGGTTTGAGGTCGTGGAGTTTCACACCACAAACACCACACCACCAGAGTTTGATAATGGCCTCCTCTTCGGGTCACTGCAGAGTTGCCAGGTGGGAAATGTAGGATTATCGTACCAGAGACTCAAAATTATTTTGAGGGAAATTATAGTACATCTGTCATAACCAAAATAACAATCCAAATGATGTGCTATATCCATCCATCCATCCATTAACTCCCGCTTGGTCTGGAATCGGGTCGCGGGGGCAGCAGCTTCAGCTAAGAGGCCCGACCTCCCTCCCCTCAGCTGCTTCCACCAGCTCCTCTGGGAGAATCCCGAGGTGCTCCCAGGCCAGCTGAGAGATATAATCTCTCCAGCGGGTCCTGGGTCTTCCCCGTGGTCTTCTCCCAGTTGGACATGCCCGAAACACCTCTCCAGGGAAGTGTCCGGGGGGCATCCTAACCAGATGCCCGAACCACCTCAACTGGCTCCTCTCGATGTGAAGGAGCAGCGGCTCTACTCTGAGTCTCTCCCGAATGACCGAACTTCTCACCCTATCTGTAAGGGAGAGTCCAGCCACCCTACGGAGAAAGCTTGTATCCGCGATCTCATTCTTTCGGTCACTACCCACAGTTCGTGACCATAGGTGAGGGTTGGAACAAAGATCGACTGGTAAACAGAGAGCCTTGCCTTTTGGCTCAGCTCTCTCTTCACCACAACGGACCGGTACAGAGCCCGCACCACAGCAGACGCCGCACCAATCCGTCTGACGATCTCCCGCTCCTTTCTCCCATCACTCGTAAACAAGACCCCGAGATACTTAAACTCCTCCACTTGAGGCAGAACCTCACTCCCGACCCGGAGAATGCATTCTACCCTTTTCCGACTGAGGAACATGGTCTCAGATTTGGAGGTGCTGATTCTCATCCCTGCCGCTTCACACTCGGCTGCGAACCGCTCCAGTGAGAGTTGCAGATCCCCACTCGATGGCGCCAACAGGACCACGTCATCTGCAAACAGCAGAGACGAGATCCCGACACCACCGAACCGGAACCTTTCCGCTCCATGGCTGCGCCTAGAAATTCTGTCCATAAACGTTATGAACAGAATCGGTGACAAAGGGCAGCCCTGGCGGAGTCCAACTCCCACCGAAAACGAATCCGACTTACAACCGGCAATGCGGACCAAGCTCCCACTCCATTTGTACAGGGACTGGACAGCCCGTAACAACGGGCCCAGCACCCCATACTCCTGGAGTACCCCCCACAGGACCTCCCGAGGGACACGGTCAAATGCCTTCTCTAAGTCCACAAAACATGTGGACTGGTTGGGCAAAGTGTTCCACGACCAGGACTGAACCCACATTGTTCCTCCTGAATCTGGGATTCGACAATCGATCAAACTCTCTTCTCCAGCACCCCTGCATAGACCTGACCAGGGAGGCTGAGGAGTGTGATTCCCCTCTAATTGGAACACACCCTCCAGTCCCCCTTCTTAAAAAGGGGAACCACCACCCCGGTCTGCCAATCCAGAGGTACTGCTCCCGATTTTCATGCGATGCTGCACAGACGTGTCAATCAAGACAGTCCTACAACATTCAGAGCCTTCAGGAAATCAGGGCGGATCTCGTCAACCCCCGGAGCCCGGCCACCGTGCAGCTTCTTAACTACTTCAGCGACCTCAGCTCCGGTAATGAAAGAGTCCACCCCCAAGTCCACAGGCTCAGCATCCTCCACGGATGACATGTTGGTGGGATTGAGAAGGTCCTCGAAGTATTCCTTCCACCGCCGAACGACATCTCCGGTCGAGGTCAGCAGCACCCCATCCCCACTATACACAGTGTTGGTGAAGCACTGCTTTCCCCGCCTGAGCCGGCTGACGGTTTGCCAGAATCTCTGAGGAGCCGATCGAAAGTATTTTTCCATGGCCTCACCGAACTCCTCCCACACCCGAGTTTTCGCCTCAGAGACCTCCAAAGCCGCCGCCCGCTTGGCCTGCCGATACCTGTCTGCTGATTCCGGAGTCCCACAAGCTAACCAAGCCCGGTAGTGCTCCTTCTTCAGTCTGACGGCCTCTCTCACCCGAGGTGTCCACCACCGAGTTCGAGGATTGCCGCCACGACAGGCACCGATGACCTTACGGCCACAGCTCCGGTCAGCCGCTTCAGCAATGGAGGCGCGGAACATGGCCCATTCAGACTCAATGTCCCCCCCCTCCCCCGGGATGTGATTGAAGCTCTACCGGAGGTGTGAGTTGAAGATCTTTCTGACAGGTTCCTCTGCCAGACGTTCTTGGCAAACCCTCACTACACGTTTTGGCCTGCCAGGTCTGACCGGCATTCTCCCCCGCCATCTGATCCAACCCACCACCAGGTAGTGATCAGTTGACAGATCAGCTCCTCTCTTCACCCGAGTGTCCAAAACATACGGTCGAAGATCAGATGATACGACTATAAAGTCGATCATCGATCTACGGCCAAGAGTGTCCTGATGCCAAGTGCATTTATGGACACTCTTATGTTTGAACATGGTGCTTGTTATGGACAAACTGTGACGAGCACAATAGTCCAACAACAAAACACCACTCTGGTTCAGATCAGAGAGGCCGTTCCTCCCAATCACGCCCCTCCAGGTACCACTGTCGTTGCCAACGTGTGCGTTGAAGTCCCCCAGCAGAATAAAGGAGTCCCCATTAGGGGCGCTTTCCAGCACCCCCGCCAAGGACCCCAAGAAGGCTGGGTACTCTGAACTGTCATTTGGCGCATAAGCGCAAATGACAGTCAGAGCCCGTTCCCCGGCCTGAAGGCGCAGGGAAGCTACCCTCTCATCCACTGGGGAAAACCCCAACGTACAGGCTCCAAGCTGGGGGGCTAAAAGCAAGCCCACACCAGCCCGTCGCCTCTCACCCTGAGCAACTCCAGAGTAGACTAAGGTCCAGCCTCTCTCGAGAAGATTGGTTCCAGAGCCCAGGCTGTGCATCGAGGTGAGCCCAACTATATCTAGTCGGTACCTCTCAACCTCACGCACAAGCTCAGGCTCCTTCCCCGCCAGAGAGGTAACGTTCCATGTCCCAGTAACCAGTTTCGTCAGCCGAGGGTCGGCACACCAAGGCCCACGCTTTCGGCTGCCGCCCATACCACAAAGCACCCGACTCCTATGACCCTCCCTGCGGGTGGTGGGCCCACGGGGAGGCGAACCCATGTAGCTCCTTCGGGCTGAGCCCGGCCGGGCCCCATGGGTGAAGGCCCGGTCACCAGGCGCTCCCGAACGAGCCCCTCCCCCAGGCCTGGCTCCAGGGTGGGGCCCCGGTGACCCTGATCCGGGCGAGGGACATCGAGCTCTTGATCTTTTCTTATTCATAAGAGTCGTATGAATCGCGCTTGGTCTGGCCCGTCCCCCAGAATCAGTTTGCCTTGGGTGACCCTACCAGGGGCAAATGCCCCCGACAACATAGCTCCTGGGATCATTCGGGCACACAAACCCCTCCACCACGTTAAGGTGGCGATTCAGGGAGGGGATGATGATGCGCTATAGTCAAATATAATCACTCTAGTGAAAAATAGCGTCCCTCAAGCACTCACAGCTTCATGGCGTAAGTACAGAAGGGGTTAAAGACACCTCATCAGCCTCAATTTACAGTTGTGTTAGACTTTGCGTGTCCCCCAAAAACAAATTAGAGGTGGGAACTAAGAGCCAAATTATGAGGCCTGGAGGCGATTTTGGAGACTATTTTTTTCCCTTGCTTTTTCTCTTTTGCTTAAACTCTGTTTAAATCTCGCTCGCTCGACTTCCTGATCTGGTCCTGAGTGTGAGCGTCTCGTGGGGCAGCCGACGCTGACCATTCAGCCTATCATGCTAGTTGTTCTGAGACAAACACTCGTATCTCACGCTCAGCAAAGCACGATTGGCTGGAAACATGTCACATGGGAACAGATGCCTTCAGGGTTCACAAAAAAACTCTCCGGCAGACAGTTGCAGCAGGCAATAATTTTTAAACGGTCAAATTATAGTACATTTGGCCTTTTTTTGGATTATTGATTGTACATCATACAGAGAGCCGAATTATTGTACAAATACGATAATTATCGTACACCTGACAACGCTGGGTCACTGTCGCTACAGTTGCTTTGGTGCCGCCAAAGTGTGGTTGTTGTGTTCACACTGACCCAAGTGAACCACGCTCATGACCAAAACCCCTTTGGGTCAACATAATTGGGCTCAGTGTGAAAACGACCTTCAGACGCGCAGGACAACGGCGCTCGAGGACTGGAGTGGAGCACCCCCGCATTTCTTTATTGCTCTAAAGCTCCAGCACAGGAAGTTACATGATACTGCCTGGACACTTTCTGTTTCACGTTGCCAGGTGGAGAAGTGGTGGCGGCTCCATCTAGTGGCACAGATGTGTAATGACAACAGAAAGTCCAGTCCTCCGTTATAAAATTCAGTTCTGTGGCCCATTTTTTTCATTTCATATTTTTGATCCAAGTCTAAAATTGAAATATATAAAAAAAAAAAATTTGAAAGTTGAAATGTTATGGCAATTTAGTTCATATGGCAGCAGAACATTTAAGTAAAAAGTGCATTTTACACTACTTTAGAATTCATTATTTGATTTTTGCGTACACAATGCGATTAATCATGATTATCAGGGAAATAATGCGATTAATCGTGATTAAAAATTTTAATAGTTGCCCAGCCCTTTTAATTCAAAAACATGTTTAAATACACTCAAGGAAAAAAGAAACGCACCACTGCTTTTTTACCACATTTTCTTTTGGTTACTTATTTTTAATGGAAATATTACATGTGCACATCAACCATATACCTGTCCCTGATATTCAGACCCAATTAATCAATGCTTGTGACAGTTTCAATAGCAATAACATGACCAAACAATAAAGCATCACAGTAAACAAAAACACAGTTATTTGATTCGATTGTCAGTAATTAACATGACCACCATTCGCCTCAAGGACACTGATAATTGATGGGTCCCAATGGTTTCAGCAGCAGTTCTTGTTGCTGGTCGAAACCTGTCACGGAGATGTGACAGCCGATTCGCTCGGTCCTGTGCGGCCGTTGTGACACGTGGTGGACCAGATCTTGGACGGTCATTGGAGGATCCAGTGGTCTGGAAACGCTCAGCAAGGCGTACAACAGTAGAGTGATGGACTCCAAACACCCTGGCTACAGCCCGTGTGCTCCTTCCAGCTTGAAGCATGCCAATGGCACGATCTCTCTCTGGTTGCTGTAGTCGTGGCATCGTGAACAAATGTGCTTTTTATCCATTTTGGTGTCTTTTCATAGGGAATGGTTGTGCACAATTGAGGACAGGTCCAATTCATCTCTGAGTTTTACTCATGACCCAGACATACAGTGGGGCAAAAAAGTATTCAGTCAGCCACCAATTGTGTAAGTTCTCCCACTTAAAAAGATCAGAGAGGCCTGTAATTTACATCATAGGTATATCTCAACTATGAGAGACAAAATGAGGAAAAAAAATCCAGAAAATCACATTGTCTGATTTTTAAAGAATTTATTTGCAAATTTTGGTGGAAAATAAGTATTTGGTCACCTACAAACAAGTAAGATTTCTGGGTTTCACAGACCTGTAACTTCTTTAAGAGGCTCCTCGGTCCTCCACTCGTTACCTGTATTAATGGCACCTGTTTGAACTCGTTATCAGTATAAAAGACACCTGTCCACAACCTCAAACAGTCACGCTCCAAACTCCACTATGGCCAAGACCAAAGAGCTGTCAAAGGACACCAGAAACAAAATTGTAGACCTTCACCAGGCTGGGAAGACTGAATCTGCAATAGGTAAGCAGCTTGGTGTGAAGAAATCAACTGTGGGAGCAATTATTAGAAAATGGAAGACATACAAGACCACTGACAATCTCCCTCGATCTGGGGCTCCACGCAAGATCTCACCCCGTGGTGTCAAAATGATCACAAGAACGGTGAGCAAAAATCCCAGAACCACACGGGGGGACCTAGTGAATGACCTGCAGAGAGCTGGGACCAAAGTAACAAAGGCTACCATCAGTAACACACTACGCCGCCAGGGACTCAAATCCTGCAGTGCCAGACGTGTCCCCCTGCTGAAGCCAGTACATGTCCGGGCCCGTCTGAAGTTTGCTAGAGAGCATTTGGATGATCCAGAAGAGGATTGGGAGAATATCATTTGGTCAGATGAAACCAAAATAGAACTTTTTTGTTGAAACTCAACTTGTCGTGTTTGGAGGAGAAAGAATGCTTAGTTGAATCCAAAGAACACCATACCTACTGTAAAGCATGGGGGTGGAAACATAATGCTTTGGGGGTGTTTCTCTGCAAGGGGACCAGGACGACTGATCCGTGTAAAGGAAAGAATGAATGGGGCCATGTATCCTAAGATTTTGAGTGAAAACCTCCTTCCATCAGCAAGGGCATTGAAAATGAGACGTGGCTGGGTCTTTCAGCATGACAATGATCCCAAACACATCACCCGGGCATCGAAGG
The DNA here is from genome assembly GCA_018398805.1 of Hirundichthys speculiger. Classification (NCBI taxonomy): domain Eukaryota; kingdom Metazoa; phylum Chordata; class Actinopteri; order Beloniformes; family Exocoetidae; genus Hirundichthys; species Hirundichthys speculiger. Next base: position 69,721 of record JAGFBZ010000519.1, read on the forward strand.
AGTGGCTTCGTAAGATGCATTTCAAGGTCCTGGAGTGGCCTAGCCAGTCTCCAGATCTCAGCCCCATCGAAAATCTCTGGAGGGAGTTGAAAGTCCGTGTTGCCCAGCGTCAGCCCCAAAACATCACTGCTCTAGAGGAGATCTGCATGGAGGAATGGGCCAAAATACCAGCAACAGTGTGTGAAAACCTTGTGAAGACTTACAGAAAACGTTTGACCTCTGTCATTGCCAACAAAGGCTATATAACAAAGTATTGAGATTAACTTTTGTTATTGACCAAATACTTATTTTCCACCATAATTTGCAAATAAATTCTTTAAAAATCAGACAATGTGATTTCTGGATTGTTTTTCCTCATTTTGTCTCTCATAGTTGAGGTATACCTATGATGAAAATTACAGGCCTCTCTGATCTTTTTAAGTGGGAGAACTTACACAATTGGTGGCTGACTGAATACTTTTTTGCCCCACTGTAGGTGATTATACAAAACTACAATTGTTATTGCTGATCAAAATCAATCAACCGGAACCAGGAAAACAGTGATTTCATTTTGACTCAAAATTGTACTAAACTCATTAGTCTGTAATTTTTTACTGTCTATAATATTTTTGGAAAAATTGAGAAAACGAAAATGGTGCGTTTCTTTTTTCCTTCAGTGTAGTTAATCTAACAAAATGTCAGAAATAGCACTGGTGTGCCAAAATAAATGGCATCAGAACATTTAGTTCTTCTGCTGCTTTTGTATCTTTCGTAGAAGGATTCTCAAGATACTGGAAGGACTTCTAGATCTGCCGGTCCTTCAGTTTTCTGGACATGCTGGAGCTTCTCCTTTCATGATCATCTCCTGTCTTTCTCCTGAGGAGAAACTCTTAATTTGCTCGGTTTCAGGCTGTTCAGTCGACTGAAAGTTGTCGTTTGCTCTGATGGATCAAACTACAACGGACAATAAAATGGACTTGATGATCAGAGTTGATGAAATCAACATTTTAATGTAGAATGAGAATCATTGAAGTCGTGTGTTGTGTGTTCCTACTTATGCAGTTTATATCCTGTAATCCTCCAGAAACTTCATCAACTCATCTAGAGGACTTTGATAAAAGTAGAAATTCACCTTTATTAAAAGAAAAAAGCAGACATCATCATTTTTCTGTAAATAATGTATTTCACTTGTTCGCTCAGATGAAGTTGACTGCAGGAACAAACTTGTATCGCGTCTCCGTCTGTTGAGAAAATGCGTTAAAGGTCACCGTCATTAATGGTGCTCTGGTGAGAGCAGATCCCCATGGAGCTGCTCTTTAAACTCACTTAATGACGTCCCACAAGGAATTAGCTTCGCTCCTGTAAGATTTTAGATTTCTTTTCAAAAACAAACATCACCCCACTGAGAGGAAACTTCAGGCACTTCAAAAGAGGAAAAGTGAAGACTGGAATAAAGTTCACTTTTGATCACATAGTGACTTTTGCAGCTGTTTTTCCAGTCAGTTTCTTTCAAACATAGACTTCTATTAGTGGTACAGCTGACATCTATGTGAATTTATTCCCTTGAACCATCGCTGTGTTTCTAACAGTTTTAGAGTTTAGTGAATATAGTAACTGTGGAAATTTACGATCGATGCTTATTTAATCAAATGTAAATAATTTCCAAATAATATGGGAATATTTTAAAGACATTACCTAAAATGAAGAATATGAAATGAAATGAAAAATACTCTATTTATCCCATAAAGGGAAATTCAATACTGTAGTAAGGGCTCTCTTTTTTTTTTTCTTTTTTTTTTAAATATGATTTGGTGTAAATTAAAGGGAATGTAAAGGTGCATTTATGCTCTTTGTAGTATATTTATTCAGTCAGTGCACAGAAATTGACCATACCAAGAATTTCTGATATAAATGTTTGATGAATGTTTGCTTCAGATCAAATGATGGTCACAGCTTTCCCCTCTATACCAGGGGCCCCAACTCCAGTCCTGGAGGGCCGCCGTCCTGCATGTCTTAGATGTTTCTCTGCTGAAGCTCACCTAAATCACATGGATAAGTCGTTAACTGACTTTTGCAGACCTAGATGACCAGCTGATGATGATCCGTTCATTTAAATCAGGTGTGTTGTGTCAGGGAAACATCTCAGACATGCAGGACAGCGGCCCTCCAGGACTGGGTTTGGACACCCCTGGCCTATACATATTACAGCTTCATAGCCACACGTTGGGGCAACTTTTTCACTGAATTTGTGATTTTTTTTTTAAAAATTTTATTTCTTCTCCAGAGATTGATTCTTCATCCCTTTGTTTATTGTGAAAGGTGTAAGAGCTGGGGCCTTTCTGTTAGGAGCTGTCTTGTTTGTGTCCATCCTAGTTTTATGTTAATCTATGATGGACACGTTTCCTTTTTTGCCTGTTTTTTCATGTATTTTATTGTTATTGCAGTTCTGCACCAACAGAGGGCGCTGTAGCTGTAGCACACTGCTTAGTTTTGTGTGCAGAGTAAAGGTTTATATTTTCTTAGAAGAAGCGATCTCTGGAGAGAAAAATACATGCAGTCACCAAGTTAATATTTATTAGTTTAACCAGAAGAAAGAAGACAACTGTGGGAATTATAATTGTGCTTGCATATTTAGACACATATATTAAGAGTAAAATTAAAGTTGTTAAAAGATCTGCATCTGCAGGTCACGGGCTGAGCTAGAGTCATAAAGTTGCATGCAATAAAAGGACAACTGGGCTGTGTCGGGGTGATGTGTTCTTGTCGGGGGAAGGAACTGTTCCGGGGGACAATGGGGGAGTTTGCCTTTAACTAACAGAATGTTTAACACCCCAAGGGGTCAATAAAACCAGCCTGTGAGCTGCAGAGTCGGAAATCAGCCGGACGAGCAGGGGGACAGACCGGGGTCTGTGAGCTGATTTCTCCCTTTGCAAAGGCGAAACTTGAGAATGTCATGACTATTATTGAATTCAAATTAATCTCACATTGAGTCCACAGATCAGCAGTCCGGGGAAGGTCAGGTTGACCACAACACAACCAAGCATAATTCCTCTCTGTCGGTACTCAGCCAACAAGGTGTTGTTATATCAGTATATCTTACGAGAGGTATTCTTACTTGTCCACTGTCTTTATTTTGTGTAAGTTAATTACTGTCTTGTTTGTGCCTTTTAGTTTTCACGGTGTGGTCTGTGAATCTGACCAAGCTAGATTCAATAAATCCATCAGTAGAAGAACCACTTGTGTCTGTTGTGCCTGGAGGAATTACTGGCAGTGTACCCAACTTCTCATCCAGTGATAGCTGGGAGAGACTTCAGGCCTTCAGATGCAGACTGTACCAGTCCAGTCAAGGTGTCTTTATGGAAACTGACACTGCTGGTTAAGATATGGAGCAGTTAGTGACAAGGTGGGCTTGGCCACTGAATCAGGCTTTGGTAGGTTTTGGCCTGAACTGGGGCCACACGAGACTGTTACAGCTTCCTTGTTGTGCTGCCGTCACACACATCCAGAGCTGGACTGAAAGCTGAACAATAAAAAGAAGTTTGTAAATTGTTTTTTTTTCTTTGCTCGGTTGTTAAAAGATCTGCATCTGCAGGTCACGGGCTGAGCTAGAGTCATAAAGTTGCAGGCAATATATCAAAAATATCAACAGAAACATTCACTTCTCTTTTCTTTTGAAATAGACAACAGGGCTCAAAACCTTTTGTTCTCCAGCTTTTTGTTTCCTGAGAGGCCTAAGAGCTACTTTTATTTATTTTTTTAATCATTGTTGAAGCAACATCTCCAGACATCAGGCTACAAGTTGAAGCTTGTGTGTGGCTGGATCTTCCAAATAGACATTGACTCCATACCCCCTGAGAAAGTGAAGGCATTGAAGTAGGCATCGATCCATAAGAGTATATGTTGGTATTATTGAAAAGACGTGCTTGAACAAGAAGACCCAGGTCCTGTCTGGAGAAAAGGGCTAAAACCATGTTATGAAAAGCTTGTGGAGGGCCAACTGAAAAGTTGACTGGAGGAAAACAGCTGCATAGTTGTGATAGGACACATTATAGCTGCGTATTAGCTGGCCCAATGAAAGCGTGTACGGATTTAACAATAGGAGTCCCAGGATTGACCCCTGGGGAACCCCACAGGTCATGGCCAATTAAAGAAATCCCATATTATTCTGACATTTTAAAGTGAGAGATTTCAGGAATCCTAAATGACCTTAGTTTCCTCAACTTTGATGTCAGGAGATAGAGGGAAAAGAAAGTATTCTTTTTAAAACTGCATTAAAACTTTTGTTTGCAACTGTGTATTTTTAACGTAGCACTTAAGCCTGGAGCGCAGGAACAAATTCAGAGAATTTCTCACAAACCAGAGATCGGAGGTTTTACATTTCTGCCTTCTGTGAAGTAAACGCCCGACGGTGATACCGACACGACTTCAGCAGCAGCTTCCAGAGCATCTTTCTGACTGCAGTAAGGAAGCTGGGAGTTTGAAACTCTGCCCTGCTGTCAACACTTCAACTGACCAACGTCAGTCAGCCAGCAGGGGGAGCCGTTGAGTCGGGTCTACCTTCAACATTTCACCCATGTGGCTAAGGGAAGGTCGGTTTCATGCAACTGACGGATGCTGATGCTGCTCTTTGGTCTGAGTAAAAGTCCTGTGTTTAGAAAAGAAAATTAATTAACAGCAGCAGTGAGTGATGACTCCTCGGACTCAGGTGAAGCAGTGCGACAGGCCTGGCCTTGAAACTGTTTCAGAAACTGAAACAGAAATAGCGAGAACATGTGAACGCAACACAAGAGGCCCCAAATGGGAGATGAACCTTCTGGCTGTGTGCTAACCACCACACAACCATGCAGTGAATTTAGTTTTATCTTTTTTAAGTTCAAAGTAACTTTATGACTTATATTTTTCAATTCAGATCAGTTGATTTACAAGGTTTTCTGGTTTTGTAACATGAATATTAATGTGATGTGGTTGAAGGTGCACTATGTAATAATACTGTGGTGAGACTTGGGGGAGACTCCTCCCCTGAGTGATGTTAGGAGCAGGGACTCCGTAATTAACAATTGTGTACACCTGTGACTGAGTGACACGGGAGAAGATGGAACAGTGAAAAGGCAAAGAGATTGGACATGACGGGGCTGTTTTGGAGCAACACGCCTGGAGCGCGGCACTCTGGTAGGAGGACGGGAGGGGTCGATCGCAGTAATATAGACCTTTTCGGGCCAGCCCCCCGGAAGTACCCCGTCCGCCATTGCTGGAGTGTGCTACAGAGCGACACTTTCACCGGCTCGCAGATTAACCAGCGTGTTTCTCTTTCTACAAATATATATTTTTATAATGTCGAGTCGGTCGAGTGGGAATACATGTTCCGTCATAAACTGTGCCAACAATGGCGTGAAAATTCAACAATGGAAGAAGAAAGTATGTGAAATACACAAGCCTTTACTGCACGAAGACTGCCTTGTTTGCAGGACAAGAAGTTAGGAAGACGTGGGTGAAAAATATCAACAGAAAGGACTTTGTTCCAGCCAGGTAAGTTTTCGTTAACATTCAATCTCATACTACTCATAGTCTCGCTGAGAGTCCCGGACGATTCTGGCCGAAAGAACAGCAGTATGATGCTACTGTAGCCCTCGGCAGTAGCACAAGCCTATAAATGAATGAATGAATGAATGAATAAATGAATGAATTAGGAGAATGATAAAATACATTAAATATAATATTAACACATAGCCTAATTTACCGCTAGCGTTAACGTTACAGTAGTATAATCTTTATGGCTTGTTGACGTTAGTTATAGCCAGCGTTGCAGCGTTCAACAGTTTTTAGTGTTTGATTATGGGAATAGATCATGCTATTTCCATAACCAATCATTAAAAACAGCAATAAACTACCTTCATCTGTAACTGGAGGCCACTGCCTAACATCATCAATCCAAGACATGTCTGCGTTATCCGTAACAGATGCTCCATGCTGCTGTGTTTGGGTTAGTTGGTGGAGCACCACACACTCCAGTTATGGCGGGGCCACTAGGGGGCGCATGTCCACAATTTTCAAGTTGAAAAGGTCTATAGAGCTGCCGGCGACGAAGACAAGCAGTTAGGGGGAGACTGTTCCTGTGTTAGGAGAGGAGGCTGAGTGCCTCCTGTAGTTAATTTAGGGCCCACCGTAGAGCATGCTGTGCTCCTTCTGCTCCTCTTTTTGCCTGGCGTCCGGCTCTCTGTTTATCCGGTTGCCAATTGGTTCCTCCCACCGTCCAGCGAAGCCGTTTCCCGGGGGAGTTGGACGGCGGCACAAGCTCAGACCCCGGGGGAGGGTCTCGCCGAGTAGGCGAGTTAAGTATATTTTATTGACTTTTATTTCCATTTTCTTTGTGTTTGATTTAGTATACATTTGTTTTTCTTATATGTGGTCGGCCATTTTTGTAGTTTTAATAGTGTGGAGTGGGAGGGTGGATTAGGGGGTAGTGACGGGTCGTAGGCTGGGCAGTAACAGCCATAGCCTTTCTGCTGAAAGTTTCTCTCTCCGTGTTCTTTTTATCTGGTGCCTAAATGACAGACTAGAAGCAAAGATCAATCAGAAATGTATTACAATCATGAATACAAAGAATTATTATGCCATGCAGAATATTTTAATCGGCCGATGGTACATCTCCTAACATCTCAAAGATGCCAGGGAATGTACACCGATCTGACGTTTCTCTTCCTTTTTAAAGCCTGCATGAGGCGGACTCATTCCTCCTCCGATGTAATATCTTCAAAAATCCAAATGGTTCAGACAGATATGGTTATGTTTGCTGCAGGGTGTACTGCAGGAATGGAGTGTAACTAATTTTATCACCATTGCTTCGCATACTTCTTTGGAAAAAGGGCAGGTCAGGAGGTCATGTCCCAGTTGTTAGGTCATAAAGCAGCCACACTGAGGCCTTTAGCTTTAACAGTTTAAAGTTATAACTGAAAATAATTCTAAATCCTAACAAATCTCCACTCAAAACATAATTTATTCATGTTTTCTAAATCAGCTGTTGCAAATATCCAGTATTCTATATGTATAAAATGATTTCTATGAAGATTTCTATATCCCCTCCATCATATAAAAGAAAACCTTTTATGTGAAAACAAAACATACAAATTTACTAAAGCCTCCTGACCACCCAAAAACATGTAAACACATTTTGTAATGTTTCATAGAATTGATATACACTTATGAACTCTATAAGAACTGTACATTGTGTAAATATGAATAAAATGAACATCCGTAATGTTTCTAATTATTTAGTTCATCCCAGTTTGGAGAGAAGGAGATCCAAATGTCCGCAAATGACAGGCCAGTGTGACGACTCCAGATAAAGTGGGGAGTTGACCTCCAATGGATTAAAACGATGTGAAAAAATTTTGAAGAAACTGTTTAAATCCTCCGTTCTCCTGAGTTGACATAAGCACGGTCAAAAAGGAGTGGTCCCTCTCCATCAGCCTAGTACTCAGCCAGGAACGTCCTTCCGATATTTAGTCCACGATTATTAGAAAACTGTCCATACTGTTATAGTGTTAACTTCAAAAAACCTTGTGCAGAAAAATGCATTATGTGTTAGAAAAAGATAGAAAAACATATTAAAATAATAACTAATCAATAAAGTGGTATCCTTGTTGATAAATTCATTACGGTGAATATACATTTAGAATGGTAAATTCTTTTCTTCCCTCTTTTATCACTTATTTCACTTTATCACCTCCATCCCAGTCTCTTCCACTCATATCCTTCAAATATTTTTTCCTTCTTTCTCCACTCTTTAAAAAAAGAAAGAAAAGAAAAAATGCCAAACACCGTCATCAGGAAGTGCTACCTCAGACCGTTCTAATAAAAAAAAACAAAAAAAACAATTGAATCATCAGATTAAGGATGAGAGAGAGACACAATCCAGAAGAGCCATTATCAGGAGACAAACAAACGTCACAGAGCCCAGCTCCAACCCCCCACCACAGCTGCATCAGTCAACTATGAACTGCCAGACATCACAGCTTCCCCTTCAGCGTCAGTTTCCTCAGCAGTGTCTTTGTATCAGAGTCCACCAGCCATAAAGGTTTCATTAAACAAGTCCTTGTGTCCATTGCGAGAGCCCACCTCGCTTTCAATGTCTTTTGGAGACCAAGCGGCAGCAGAGTTGTAGTCTTGAGAAAAACTTTCGTTCTCTTCCTGAGAGTTAATATATCTTCAGAGAAAAGTTGATGGATCAGGGGTCGCCATTAAATCCAGAACCCACAGAGACCAAATACAGCCATGAGGAAGGAAGCAGAAGCAGAGAGCCTGCAAACGCCAGACATCTCCAAATAACAGCCCCCCCCCAGGTCGTAAATCTCTCCACCACCTTACGGCACTAAGAGTAAACTGAATATAGCCACTAAAATAGAGGACATTGTAATGTCTAACTGCTTACAGCAGAAAAAACAAAAAGTTTAAAACATCAACTTTGAGAAAGACAGAACTCCATCCTTCACAGGAGATGAATCCCAAAACAAAAATCACTAATTTGACTAACTCCAAAAAAAAGTTCCAACAGCATTTAGACAAACCCAAATAAAAAAAACTGCTAACATTCGTTCACAAATATAATCATAACTGCCCTATCACAGTATTCAAGTATCATTTATAATGATCCATACAATCCACCTTTATATTCACTGTATCGAATAAATATGTACAAGTAAAATAGACTGAGGCCTTCTGACCAGCCAATTTATTAATCAGAGACCCCTTAATATTCCTATAAAACCAATATGAGTGAGAGATTCTGCATAAAATTAAACCCTTTCACATCTAATGTCACAGAATGAAAGAAACACAGTATTAACATGCAAAGACATGTCATACAGAGTAGAAACTTCATCACAACTATAGAGAGAAACGTTAGTTCTGACAACAGCATATATAACATCAAACGTTGTATCAAAACACTCATATAATGAAATTCTCCCACATATTGATCTCAGCACACCAACCTTCAGGTATACTTTATCATTATATCATGTTCTATATACTTTATCACATAATATTATCATAATACCATGTTAAAGAAATTTCATTTAATTCCTAATAGTAATTCCTGGTCTGAGGAAACATCAGGCTCCACAGATGTATAGTCATATTATTTGTCCCGTCGTCAGGTAAAGAGGTTCATAGTCAGTTTCGAACCTCACGTCAGTTTACAGTTAGTCCTGTCAACAACCGGAATATAACTTGGGTCATATCCAGTATTGTCATTTTCGTCTTCGTAGGCCTACACACACACACACACACCAAAAATAAAAATAAAATAAAAATAGAAAGGACCATGGTATTTCAGATCGTGGGGGAGAAGAGGACAGGAAAGAAAAACAGCACAGTCAGAAGAGGAGGGGGTCAAAGGAGGAGGAGGGGGTGACCAGAGTGAGATTACATTTTCTTCTTTCTCCAGCAATGCAGTACTGTAAAATTCTTCAAAACCTTAGTTATTTAATTCATGAGATATGTACTTCATCATTCCCAATTCTAGCCACCTGTAAACCTTGCTATAATTAAATAAACATTTTCACTGTCTTAACCCCCTTTAACTACCACAGGACAAAGGAGCACCTCTCTGTTATTTGTCCCACTAGAAGGAAGGGGGGGGCTGAAGCATGTCCCCCGCTGCTGTAGACTCTCCACAGCACCCCTACTGCCCCTCCCTATTCACAGGCTCCTCAAGGGTTGTAAAAAAAAAACCTCTCTGCATTTCTCCTTTTCTCTCAAACTCCTCTCTAACTTTCTTACGGTCAATCTCAGAATTTATGCCAATCATTGTATGTAAATCACATACAGGACAATCCCAGAAAACCGGGTACAAATTCTGAACAGACGTGACACACGAACAATTTCCACGTACAAACATAGAACAGGCACAAACGAACAACACACACAAACAAACATAAAACATATACAGCAAACTTATACACGCAATATATCCAGCTGTGAATAATATCCCAGATAAAAGACTTGGTTAAGAAGCTGTCTGTGCGCTTAACCATTGAGGGTAACCCAGCCTTTTCTCAGGTCTTTCTTCAGCAGCTTTGAATACATCACCCTAAACGAAAATAAAACCCGTTTCTATCCAACCCAAAACCCCGACAGAACTTCATCCGACGATCCGGGACAGATGCAGGAATCTGCAGCTTCCCAGTTAATTTATCAAATCGGATGGAAAAGCCACCCACACATTTAAGTTTTTATTCATTCCCAGAATGACTCTAGTCCCTGACTAGAAATTATAAGGCCTGGAGCTCCCCGACCATCCTTTTATAGTACTGTTTTAGGTCTCTGACCTAATTCTTAGCTGCCAGTCCCAGACTGGTTTTCATGCGCAAATACCAGCTCCCAGACCTGGTAATTAAATATTGTGCATGGCCCAAAAATTACACAAACGTATATGAATTCCATCAAACTATATTTGTTACATAAATCATTGATAAATTTATGAACGTGAGGAAGATCTTTTCAGAGAACCAATTTAATTTCAATACTAAATTTGCAGAGTTTTTCTATTCAGTCAAAAGCGGTTTCTGCTCACCGTTTGCTGGCCAGCATTGGCTGTCTGACCGGATCTCCAGCGTTCTGTCATAAAACCTCATAACCAGAGACTTTAAAAACGTCCAGATTCCACGTCGGTGTCAGCAAATTGAAAGTTTCTCTCTCCGTGTTTTTTTTATCTGGTGCCTAAATGACAGACTAGAAGCAAAGATCAATCAGAAATTTATTACAATCATGAATACAAAGAATTATTATGCCATGCAGAATATTTTAATCGGCCGATGGTACATCTCCTAACATCTCAAAGATGCCAGGGAATGTACACCGATCTGACGTTTCTCTTCCTTTTTAAAGCCTGCATGAGGCGGACTCATTCCTCCTCCGATGTAATATCTTCAAAAATCCAAATGGTTCAGACAGATATGGTTATGTTTGCTGCAGGGTGTACTGCAGGAATGGAGTGTAACTAATTTTATCACCATTGCTTTGCATACTTCTTTGGAAGAGGGCAAGTCAGGAGGTCATGTCCCAGTTGTCAGGTCATAAAGCAGCCACACTGAGGCCTTTAGCTTTAACAGTTTAAAGTTATAACTGAAAATAATTCTAAATCCTAACACTGCAGTGCCTCCTAGTGGAGGGTGTCAGCATGCTAGGCACTGTCTTATGTTAAGATTTTGCCGTGTGGGGTTTCTCAATATAGCGTGCCGTGTTCTAAGGTGTGCCTTAAAACTAGCGAGACTAGTTCTGTGTGCAGAGTGGACTTGAGGTGTGTTCAGTGTAAGCTTGTTGTATGCTGTGATTATTTAAAGGAAGCTGTGCTCCCGCAGGACTGTCACCTCATCCGTTGAAGCCCTCTACCCCTTTTTTATGACTTCTTATGGATTTGTATTAATAAAGATTGTCTGTGTTGTACGCCACACTTTCCCTCTGTGTGATTATTCAACGGTTCTGACATTTCCAGCATTTATTGCTGATTGAACTCACATTTATTACACTGGTGGGAGCGGTGGGATCCTTACAATGTCAGAGCCTGAGAATAATACACTTCACTCTGAGCCAGCCACAAATCAAGGTGCCTCCATATCATCAGCCACAGCTAGAGCAATGCCCCGCCCAATTTTTATGCCAGAGACTTTCACTGGTACTGGGTGAGATTGGGCAGACTGGGCTGAGCAGTTTGAAATGGCTGCTGATGTAAATGACTGGGATGAACCACTGAGATTAAAATTTATGAGCCTCTTGTTGTCAGGACGAGCCCGTGAAGTTTACAGTGGATTATCCGCTGCAGCTAAAACCAACTACAGTTTATTGAAAGATGCCATGGGGAGGTGTCTGGACCCCTGCGATAGTGATGACTGGAACCGGGCTAATTTCTCTTCTCGGAAGAGGCTCCATAATGAAAGTGTTCGTGAGTTTGGTATTGCCCTGCGTCGGCTGGTTGCTAGAGCCTATCCATCCGCAGATTTCAATACACAGGATTTGCTTGCAAGGGATCATTTTATCACCCATGTGGGCAGTGGTGATCTGCGTGTTAGCCTTCGCAGTGCGAAACCTGTAACCTTAGAGGCTGCAATCAATCTGGCTTCAGAACTCGAGCTTATTAGGGGGCTGGAAAATAGCCATTTAGCCCAAGATCCCAAGGTTCGGGAATCTCAGAACAGAAAGCTAAAGATAATGAGCAGGTAGAAATGTTGCTTGGACTGGTGGAGGGGTTGCGGCAGGAGGTTAAGTCACTGCAGGCTGCTGTGCAGGTGCTAAAGTCTCACCCAGTACATCCAGCTCCTACGTCCACAGCCACATCATCTCCTCTCTCTCAGCCACTTAAAACACATGGCAATCTTGTAGCTAAACAGGACACTATGCAGCGTGGGGGTGGTTGCTAGGAGTGTGGCTGTAATCGGCACATACGGCGCAACTGCCCTTCCCTGCAGGGAAACTAGAGGGGGCGCGCACAGAGGGCCCAATGCCCGCCCCCCTTTCCCAATCCCAATCCAACATCTGAGCCACAGACTGTCGTTGTCCATTCAGACACAGTTTTACCACCACGCAGTGAGGCTATAATTTCAGGGATGGTTCAAAGTGCTTGGGGGGACTATGCGGAGGGAATGTTGGAGCCATCTTAAGCCCTGTCAAAGCATTGTGACTTACTTGTAGCCCGGGTGGTGTGTAAAGTAGAGAGGGGGACGTTACCAGTACGGGTTATTAATGTGACAAATGATGCTTTGACCCTAAAAAAGGGTATGAGAGTGGGTACGCTCTTCACTGACATAAATGTAGATGAGGTAGGAGAGTGTGCTGGAGAGGGGGACAACATTTTGAAGTCCTGCACGGTGAATAGTCTTATGAGTCAGTTTGGTATAGAAAGCAAGGGTCTCTCAGCTGAGCAAATGGAGTCAGCAAAACAGTTGTTATACAGAAATCTTTCTGTATTTAGCCAGAGCGAGACAGACTTGGGTAGGACCCATTTGACCATGCATGAAATTGATACAGGTGATGCTAGACCCATTAAACTACCTCCGCGGAGAGTCCCCCTCCATTTGCAGAGAGAAGTGACAGACAACTGGAAACAAATGCTTGACAGTGGCATCATTAGGCCCTCGTGCAGTCCTTGGGCAGCACCTGTAGTCTTGGTGAGGAAAAAAGGAGGTGGGTTCTGTGTTGACTACAGGAAACTTAATGATGTCACTTGTAAAGATGCATATCCTCTCCCAAGGCTAGATGATGCCCTTGACAGCTTAAGCCATGCCTGCTGGTTTTCCACTCTCGATTTAGCCAGTGGATACTGGCAGGTAGAGGTTGACCCTAAGGATCGCCACAAAACTGCCTTTATAACACGCCAAGGGTTATTTGAATTCAATGTTTTGAGTTTTGGTCTCTGTAATGCACCTAGTACATTTCAGCGACTCATGGATTTGATCCTAGCAGATTTACAGTGGACGACCTGTCTGGTATATTTGGATGACATCATTGTATTCGGGCGAACGTTCCAGGAACATATGGCTCGACTTGATGAGGTGCTTGTGGAACTTCAGCAAGCCAATTTGAAAATTAAACCCTCAAAATGCAATCTGTTCTCTACTCAGGTTCACTACTTGGGACATGTCATTTCCGCTGAGGGAGTGATGGCGGACCCAGCCAAGGTAGCTGCGGTAAGGGAGTGGCCTGTTCCAAGGAATCAGACTGAGGTTCAGTGTTTTGTGGGTTTAGCCTCCTACTACAGGCATTTTGTGAAGGGCTTTGCGGATATTGCGCAGCCGTCACATCAGCTTGTGGAAAAAGGGAAGCGTTTCCAGTGGACTGAAGGTTGTCAGCGAGCCTTTGAACAGCTTAAAGCCAGTCTGATTACTGCCCCTGTGTTGGCCTATCCAGATCCCAGCAAGGCATTCATCTTGGACACTGATGCCAGTGATGTGGGGATGGGGGCAGTCCTTTCACAGGAAGATGGGGGTCACGAACGAGTTGTTGCATATGCCAGTAGGGCACTTACCAAACAAGAGCGGAAATATGCTACCACAAAGAAGGAGCTTTTGAGCATGGTCACTTTTACAAAACATTTTAAACATTATTTGTTGGGTAAAGAGTTTGTTCTTCGTACCGATCACATCTCCTTACGGTGGTTGCATAATTTTCAGGGGCTGGAAGGACAGTTAGCTCGCTGGGTTAAACAGCTTGCTAATTTTCAGTATAAAATTGTGCATCGGCCAGGCAAGCTTCATGTAAATGCTGATGCACTTTCGAGGTTGCCTATCTTTAGTGATAGAGAGGGACTTGGTATAGAGAACCCAAACAGGAAGGCATTAAAGGATTTTTCAAGAGTTTATGCTGTGCAGGAAACCCCCCCAGACTCTTTTTAGTGTAAATAGGGACGGGGATGAGCTCGCCCAAGCCCAAATGGATGATGTTGAGTTGAGACAAATAATAGGCTGTAAAAAACAAGATGACTGTCATGTGCCAGATGACCCCCAGTTACAGAAGTATGCCCCTGTTTGGGATCAATTATATGTGCGAAACTGTAGGTTAGTGAGGATCCCACCTGTGCATTCTGATGCTGCGTCCCAAGTACAGGTGGTGCTCCCTCGCTCTCTCATACCAACGGTTTTGGCACAGCTGCATGGTGACACCACAGGGGGGCACTTAGGAGTGCAGAAATTACAGGGGAAGGTTAAGGACCGTTTCTACTGGCCAGGGTGGTTTGGGGACGTGAAGCAGTGGGTGAAAGACTGTGTAGATTGTTCCTCTCGTAAGACCCAGGGTAAACCCCCATGTGCCCCCTTGCAGCCTTCAGTTACATCTAGGCCCTTTGAAAGGGTGGCACTAGATATACTGGGCCTCCTGCCAGAAACCCCAAGTAAGAATAAGTATATTCTAGTGGTGGGGGATTATTTCTCAAAGTGGACGGAAGCCTTTCCCCTGCCTAACCAGGAAGCTAGCAGTATTGCTAAAGTGCTAACAGAGGAGTGGGTGTGTCTAGGGTTGCCAACCGTCCCTTGAAAAATGGAACCCTCCTCTATTTATAGACTCGTACTTTAGTTTATGTGTCGGTTGGTGTGTCGGTTTGGAGTCCCTCGTAGCATTCATTCAGATCAAGGCCGGAACTTTGAGTCTACGTTATTTAGAGAGCTGTGCAGGCTTCTGCAAATTTATAAGACTCGTACATCCCCCTATCATGCTCAGTCAGATGGTCTTATAGAGTGTTTTAACCGTACCCTGCTGTCCATGTTATCACTGTTTGTGGAAGATAATCAGTTGAACTGGGACACGTTGTTGCCTTATGTGATGTTAGCATATCGGAGTAGTGTTCATGCTAGCACTGCATTTACCCCCTATAAAGTTTTGTTTGGGCGGGAAATAGTACTTATCTATGAAACCAGAGGAAACAAAACCTTTGGCTAAACTTCAAGGGTGTCTTAATGACGTTAAGTCCTGGATGTCCTCTAACTTTTTGCTTTTAAACTCGGATAAAACAGAGGTTATTGTCTTTGGTCCAAAACACCTGAGGAACGGATTAGCTGGGTTTACGCTGGCTTCCAGCACAGCTGTGAAAAACCTTGGAGTCATTTTTGATCAGGATATGTCATTTAAGCAGCATATTAATCAGGTTGGCAAGACTGCCTTTTTTCATCTCCGAAATATTGCCAAAATTAGGAGCATCCTCTCCCAGGGTGATGCCGAAAAATTAATCCACGCTTTTGTCAGTTCTAGACTGGATTATTGTAATGCGTTGTTAGCAGGATGTCCGAAAAGCTCGCTGAATAGCCTTCAATTGATCCAGAACGCAGCAGCGAGGGTGCTGACAGGAACCCGCAAGCGAGATCACATCTCTCCCGTGTTAGCCTCCCTCCATTGGCTTCCCGTGAAATTTCGAATTGAGTTTAAAATTCTGCTTCTTGCATATAAAGCCCTTAATGGCCTAGCTCCATGCTATTTACAAGACTTGATAGCATGTTATGCTCCTAATAGAGCTCTCCGCTCTCAGAGTGCAGGGTTACTCGTCGTTCCTAGAATATCTAAAAGTAGATTTGGAGGACGGGCCTTCTGCTACCAGGCACCTTTTTTATGGAACCAGCTACCATTTTGGGTTAAGGAGGCTGACACCACCTCCACTTTTAAAACTAAATTGAAAACATTTCTGTTTAGTAAAGCCTACAATTAGTCTAATCTATAGTGTGTAGGGGCTAATAGTTATAACTATAGTTGTAGTAGCTCAGACTAGAGTAGCTCGTCTTAATCACAGCTTCGTCATAGCTATGCTGCTATAGGCCTACGCTACAGGGGGACACCAACATGATCTGCTGAGTGGTGTCTCCACTGCTTTTCTCCTTTGTCTTCCCTTTCCTCCTCCCTTCCTCCTCCTCCAGCTCATAATTATTTGGGAGCACCTTGTTACTGAAACTGTGCCCCATATTCTTTGCTTTCCTCTGGTTTGTTGTGCTGGTTTTGCCTCCTTTTTCTTTCTGTGTATTTGCAGGCCAGAGTGTCCTGGGTTTCATGCTGACTTGCAGTTCCATCCTCTGTCCATCCCGGGGTTCACCTCCACTTGTGTTTGGGTGCCGACTGACGTGGTGATCGGCGACCTGGTCCTCTGGCCATCTCATCCCAGTGCTGCTACCTCCATCTGTTTATGTTTATATGGCCATTGTATTTAGTCATTTGTGTGCTCTCCTCTTTCTGTCCTCCATCTTCTCTCCGTCCTCCATCCTCTCTCTGTCCTGTCTCCCCTCTTTTCTTTCTCTACCCGGCTGGCCTTCGGCAGGAGGGTCCCCCCATATGAGCCAGGTCCTGCTCAAGGTTTCTTCCTCTTAAAGTGGAGTTTTTCCTTGCCATTGTTTGGCATTAAGGTTTTTTTTCTCCCTACGTGGGAGTTTTTTACCTGCCATTATCACTGATTGGATTTAATATTATAATCTTAGTTAATGATATTTGCTCGGGGGTCATGCTCTGGGTCTCTGTAAAGCGCCTAGAGACAATTGTCATTGTAACAGACGCTATACAAATAAAATTGAATTGAATTGAATTGAATTGAAATTGTGCTGCCTATTGACATCATGCTGAACCTTGACTCTAAGGAGCATTTCTCCTCAGTTAATGATTATGTTTCCAGGCTCAGTGAGACATTATCTACAGTTGTGGTGGCAGTGAAAAGACACCAGGCCAGGGCCTCTGAGAGACAGAAAAACTCTTATGATTTCAGGGCCAACTTTCAGTATTACTCTGAGGGAGAGCTGGTTTGGGTGCAGAACAGGGCTAGGAAGCGAGGACTCTGCCCCAAGTTACAAAGAAGGTATAAGGGCCCTTATAGGGTGGTTGAAAGAGTGACAGACGTGCTCTATAAGCTAATGTTAGCGGAGGGAGGCTCAGAGTGTGTGGTGCATTTCAACCGACTTAAGCCCTATACTTCTTCTGTGACAGCCACAACTGATCCAGTGTCCCAGAGAGTTGATCAGCCTGATCTCCAGCCAACCAGACCTTCAAGGCAACGGCGTCCAGAGATCCAGCTTGGTGCTAGTTGGGTCCCCCATCGTCAGCCCAGCCAGGATGCCCCAACAGAAGTGAGGAGGCCACCGGGAAGACAGGCCCACCTGATCTCCGCCTTGAAGGAGGGCAGAGGCACACAGAGTGAGTCATCTGGGGTTTCATTAGCCTCTGGATCAGCTCTGCCCGCCGTGACTGTATCCTGTCCAGGGCTATCGGAGGAACAACATCTTCCACAATGCGCATCATCGGTTGAAGAGGGTCGTCCAGTGCGCCAGCGGAGACCACCTGTTTGGTCTCAAGACTATCAGATGTCACCGTAGAGACTCAGGGACGAGTCCCTTTTGTCAAGAGGGGGGAAAGTGTGGTGAGACTTGGGGGAGACTCCTCCTCTGAGTGACGTTAGGAGCAGGGACTCCGTAATTAAAGGTGGAGTAGGTGTTGTTTGAAAAACGGTTCCAACAATCCAACTCAAGTGAGATTTTGAAAATATACACTCCCTCCCTCCTCCCAAAGGCTCCGCCTCCTCCTCTTCAGCTCACCCCTCGAAACCACGCCTTCACATGATTCACGACTGCATGAACCATAGGGAGGGAGGGAGGGAGGGAGGGGTGATATTTGATGGACGTATTAGGCAGCCAATCAAAATAGTGATGATCACTTTTTTGATTGGTCAGAGTTTTTCTCTGATTATACCTTCTAGACTGGACCAAAATGTTTAGTTTTTTTTGCAAACATTTTATTTCAGTGGGTGCAATGGAAATGTGAAAAGGTTTTCAGGCAATATTGTAAAAAGTGTTGCAAAAAAACAACACCCACCCCACCTTTAACGATTGTGTACACATGTGACTGAGCGACACGGGAGGAGATGGAAGAGTGAAAAGGCAGACAGATTGGACATGACGGGGCTGTTTTGGAGCAACACGCCTGGAGCGCGGCACTCTGGTAGGAGGACGGGAGGGGTTGATCGCAGTAATATAGAGCTGCTGGCGACGAAGACAGGCAGTTAGGGGGAGACTGTTCCTGTGTTAGGAGGGGAGGCTGAGTGCCTCCTGTAGTTAATTTAGGGCCCACCGTAGAGCATGCTGTGCTCTTTCTGCTCCTCTTTTTGCCTGGCGTCCGGCTCTCTGTTTATCCGGTTGCCAATTGGTTCCTCCCGCCGTCCAGCGAAGCCGTTTCCCCGGGGAGTTGGACAGCGGCACAAGCTCAGACCCCGGGGGAGGGTCTCGCCGAGTAGGCGAGTTAAGTATATTTTATTGACTTTTACTTCCATTTTCTTTGTGTTTGATTTAGTATACATTTGTATTTCTTATATGTGGTCGGCCATTTTTGTAGTTTTAATAGTGTGGAGTGGGAGGGTGGATTAGGGGAAAGTGACGGGTCGTGGGCTGGGCAGTAACAGCCATAGCCTTTCTGCAGTGCCTCCTAGTGGAGGGTGTCAGCATGCTAGGCACTGTCTTATGTTAAGATTTTGCCGTGTGGGGTTTCTCAATATAGCGTGCCGTGTTCTAAGGTGTGCCTTAAAACTAGCGAGACTAGTTCTGTGTGCAGAGTGGACTTGAGGTGTGTTCAGTGTAAGCTTGTTGTATGCTGTGATTATTTAAAGGAAGCTGTGCTCCCGCAGGACTGTCACCTCCGTTGAAGCCCTCTACCCCTTTTTTATGACTTCTTATGGATTTGTATTAATGAAGATTGTCTGTGTTGTACGCCACACTTTCCCTCTGTGTGATTATTCAACGGTTCTGACATTTCCAGCATTTATTACTGATTGAACTCACATTTATTACAATACTACTCCAGACCAAAGGGACTGGACCGAGCTCTCCAGGTTCTCCATGTAATTCTGTTTTCACAACAGTGAAGGACAGCGGCCCTCAAACCTTTCCTGCCACGCTCCCTTCTGGAGGATGAAAGAAATTCCTATAAAAAAAAGGGGGGTTTTCTTAGATTTGCACTTTGTTTGTAGAGAGGAGTAGCAGTTACAGAGGTCCCATCACGTCCCATCAGCTCTCCCCGTCTCTCTGTGTGATCGCCATGGAAGAGAAGCGCTGGTTGTTTTGTGTGTAACCCAAAAAAATGAGTCAGAGCTGAAAACGCGTCCAGTAGTGATGTTACGGGATGTGTCGAGGGTTCGAGGCGTGTGTCGAGTGATGGAGGGGGCGTTTCTGCTTAGCGCATATCGAGGCTCGCTTCATTTAGGGGAGGAGCCAAAAATTACGACGTCTGAAGCTTCGCTGCCCGACTGTACCATGAGACTGCTTCTGGAAGTGGTTCAGGTGTCGCCGTGAGGTTCAACCCTCTGGCCCCATTGAAGATGTGGGTAGTTGGTAGAGAGTGCTGTCAGTTTTGGATAGAGATTTGATCATCTGCATGCTAGTTTGTTTAGCATTTATATAGTTTGGGTATAGTTCACAGATAGTTTGGAGAGTTCAGAGAGGAGGATAGTTAGAAGATTTAAGAGTCAGGAGAGAAGAATAGGTAAGAGGATGGAGCTGGCAAGGAAGAGGAGGATTTCCCCTGTGTGGGAACATTTTGATTTGATAACCCTCCAGAATACAGGAAGAGGCTAAAATGACTGTACCCTCATTTATATGATCTTGTTCTTGTGTTTTTGTGCACACCAGCATCTTCTGTACCACAGGAAAGGGAAGTGAGGTTGTATATAAAAAAAAAAGGAATCCTTTAAAACCAAAAACTGTTGCTGTTTATATTTATGTAGTCCTTTCATTCAGTCATTTGTGTGCTCTCCTCTCTCTGTCCTGTCTCCCCTCTCTTTTTCTTTCTTTACCTGGCTGGTCTTCAGCAGGAAGGTCCCCCCATATGATCCAAGTCCTGCTCAAGGTTTTTTCCTTTTAAAGTGGAGTTTTTCCTTGCCATTGTTTGGCCTAAAGGTTTTTTTTCTCCCACTGTGGGAGTTTTTCACCTGCCATTATCCTTGATTAGGATTTAATATTATAATTATAGGTAATGATATTTGCTCAGGGGTCATGCTCTGGGTCTCTGTAAAGCCCCTAGAGACAACTGACATTATAACAGATGCTATACAAATAAAACTGAATTGAATTGAATTTCTGAATAATAATGGATCAAATCTCCTCTATCCTGTACGTCATTGTCCAAGTTACACAAACATATTCGGTTCCCTCTTCCTAGTTTCACCAGCACTTCCACTGTCCTCTGCCTGCTCAGGCCCATTATAGTCTCCTAAAGTCACAGAAAAGCATTATTGCACAGCCTGCTATATCGTATGATACTACCATACTGGGAAACTTTACACAAACACAATACATTTATGACATATTTTATTATACACATATGTGATAATGTATGTAGAGAATTTATTTGGTCATACAGTCTTTGTAATTCATAGTCATTCCCCAGGACCATGACAGACACTAATATTCAATGTGCCACATCCAGCAGCCTGTGATTATACACCCGGCCAGCAGGTGGTGTCGTGTGCAGGTGAAGCTTCTAGTAATGAACCCTTTCTGGAACCGATTGAAGTGGTTCGATGCCTCATGAGGGTTCAACTCACCATCACTAGTCTCCAGTTTCACAACATTAGTTCTGATCCGGAGGTTTGCCCCACAGTCTGAGAATCACTGCGGTACAGACGTGCAACTTTATGACACTAGTAAAAACATAAAATATCAAACAGCATAAACCTTATCTCAGCCTACTTACCACTCCAGGAGACATATAATCAAGAGGGGTTTGTGCTGTTGTAGAAATGAGTTTGTCTGATTAGTCTTTTTGAAGTAACCCGGTCCAAATTTGTCTCTGTTTGAGTGAAAGTGAACACAGTTTGATGGTGAAATGTCCTTTTCACTGTTGGTCCACTGGTAATATTTCACCTGTGACTCAAAAACAAAGTTATCCACAAATGTCGTGTCGGACAACGTCTAGAAAAAAAATAATATTAGATATGAAAAAGGAACTGAGGAGAAGAACCAGTCGAACACGCAGCAGCAAAAAGTTGGCTTCTTTATTCTGTGCTGTAATAGAGATTCATTAAAAAAATACAAAAAAAAGTGGGGCTATTAGAAAATATACAAAACATACAAGAATTCAAATATTAAGGGTATAATTTTAAGGTGGTCTTTTATTTAATACAAAACTTCAAGAGTTAAACATCCTACACTAAGCTAAGGCATTTATATTAATTTACAGTGAAGCTTCTCAATACTCAGGATACAACTGATTTTGTTTAATATAGAGTCTTTTATGTTACTTTATCTCATATTAATAAGTTTTATTTCTTTTCAGGTGGCCAACAGCCTCACATTTACTCCTGAATGCAAGCAAGTTATACTTTAAATTTATAAAACTCACAGTTTGGATTCGCTTCGATAGTTCCCAACGATGCAAATCCTAGATTAACGATGCAAATCCTAGATTAAAGTCTAGATTAACGTCTACAGGTGAGCAAGGCATGATTTTATGTTAGAATGACGAAGCCAGCTTGACTATCAGGAGTGGTAATAAGACTTAATTTCTCCAACTCCCCTTTTTTACATCCTGTTCTGCAGTTGGCTGAGAACAACAGCCTGATATTAATACATTATATTTAACAAACAGTATAAAACAGATCAAGTATAAATAAAGCACTTAAAGAATGCTTTGCAAACATGACAGCACCCTGCGCGAGAAAAACCTGCAGGTAAAGTTCAGCGCTTGCGTCTAACATCTACACGACACTCGGATCCAGATGGACTCACAAGAGTCTCGGTGCACGGAGGAAGTGCTGCAGCTTCTGATCAGGACGTCAATATCTCAAATGTTTGCTGTCTGACACATGCAGAGGTCATGTTTCATGTCACGTCGTGTTAGTAACTATTGTCAGATTATTCTCACGCTCCTGCAGGGGTAAAGAGCTGCAGCGCTGCCCAAGGCTACAAAGCTTATTTTATTTTTTTCTATTTTCAGTATTGATATGAGGGGTTTCTGATTCCCTCCCCTGGTTTCACCTCTCAAGACCCGCCGCACACAGGTGCAGGGCAGGTGCTGCAGGTCTTGATGGGTTGATGGTTTTAACCAGGACGCGGCCTCCTCTTCTGCTTCGCTGTATGTCCTCTGCGCCGCCGTGTTTGCCGCGAAAAATCGGATCACTTCCTGGAGAGAAGCTGGTTCTCCAGTTGCTCCAGACGGGCCGCCATCCCAGCCAGTGGACGGCAGATTAAGGACAGATAAAGGGCTTCCCATCATTTTGCTGTTAGCTTTACATCTGTCACCTCCATACAGATGAGCAGAAATGAGAGACCGAGAGGAGACTGGGATTAACATGCAACATGCTTCATAAACTATGCAAACATGAAGAACACTGTTAAATCAGAGGCTTTAAAGATGCTTAAATGAAATAAAAATCAGCAGAAGTCCTTGGTCTCTCTAAAACGTTTGTTAAAGGATATGTTTCTGTGTGAACTGCTCCAGGCTGCTCATGGTGGTCTGCTGGAACTCCACCAGGTTCTCGCAGGCACACGGGTCCTTCACTTCGATCTCCCCCTGACTCTCCTCTGCAGGAAAACAAAAAACAAAGCAGCACTTTATTTACAACAACTTATTTCAGGGAGCCGTTATCTAAATATTCTCAGAGACTTCACATCATTTATCTTTTTATTTAGTTTCATTAAACCTGATGGGTCAGAACTGCACCTTGCAACACTCTTTAAATGTGGGAAATTAACTGTTTTTATGTCACTGTTTTACATTTTAATGCCTTGATGTATTTCTGTCAGCAGATGGCGCTAAAGAGCAAGCCATGATGGAAGTGAAATACGCACTTTTATGACCTGCTGACCCCACGTTTGGATCATACCTGTCAAGTTTTGGATTTGAAAACAAGGGAAATTTTCTGCCACCCGCCGTGAGCAGTCGCACCATCCCAACCAGCTCCAGTATCTCTTACATTTTTGGTTTACAAAAAAGCTAAAATCACAGCTGCACTACTTCCTGAACTTCAGCCACCTCTTATTATTGGACAAACTGATCAATCCAGGTGTGTCTGAGGTCAGACACACCTGGATTAATCAGTTTGTTAATTAATGGCACACAGGAAACAAAGCAGCTGGCTGAAGTTCAGGAAGTAGTGCAGCTGTGCATAAAGTCACGTTGACATAATGTGAACATTCATTATAGCAAAAATGAAAACGCAAAGAGGTATATATGAAGAGTATTTATTTGAAGGGATTTGCATATTTTTGTTCATTTAACATTGCTTGTATTTACATTTACATTTGATTTTCATTCTACACATTGTTTTCATTTCATGTTGCTCTTCTTTTAGTTTTTCAGCTCATTTCACGTGACTTTTCTTTACTCTTTTAATGACTTGTTGTACTCATTTGTTGCAGACTTTGAATTCTTTATGACTGTTTTGGAAGGAGTGTATTTGTGGACTGGTCCGGAGTAGTTTATTTTACATGAGAGAAGACACAAACAGTTCTGTTGTCTAACGACATCCTATTCTCTGTAACAATCATTTATTCTTTGGGCGCTGTCACTCATCGGATGTCACACACTAACCTCGTGACATCTACCACCTACAGGACCTGTAGTAGCTGCTGCTTTTACTCCACCCGATGCAGGATTATTATTTTTTAATGATGCGGGTTAAAATACGGGAGATTTACGGGAAAAATATTAATACTGGAGGACAGCGGGACAGAAGAGTAAAATACGGGATTTTCCAGGCCAAAACAGGATACTTGACAGGTATGGTCTGGAAGTCTATTTAACGGTTTAAAATCTTTTTATACTACGCTTGAAATGGACCAAACCTGCAAATGTTTTTAAGAGCTGCTTGGGTCATAAATAAAAATAAGAGTTTCTGAGAATCTAAAGTCTCTAAGAGTATAAATTTGTTCAAACTCTGACAATAAAACGTGTCATTTTGCTTGTCTTGTTCAGACGTGCAGGGTTTTGTGACATCACAGACCCAAATCAGGTCACCTTCTCTCCCATCTCCATCATCAGTTTCACGCAGCTCCTGGAAAGTTGGTGAACCGCAGATGTTTTACACAGCTATTTTTTTCTTAAATGTTCTTTCATAGTGTTTTTAATTAGATATTTATGGTTTTTCTAAATAAAAATTAAGCAAAGAGGAAAAACAATCCAACAGGCTTTTGTTTTCTTAAAACCAAGAAGGTAATTTTCTCTTTTTTTCTCTAGGGAGGTCTGGCAGAGCTTCGTACCTGGGCAGACGTTAAGCTTAAGGTTCTCAGCGATGGTGCTGATGGCGTTGAAGTCGGTGGTGTAATAGAAATGTTTCTCCACGGGCTCGGATGCGATCTCACGCAGCTCGTCTTCCACCGCCTTTCCGACTCCCACGGCGTACATGGTGATGCCTGCGCACATGCACAGAAGCACACTCTTTGTCAGAGCGACACGTCACGCGGGCCGATAAGTCGAGTCACAGATGTGGCCGTGACTGAGCGTCGCCTCACCGGCTTCCTTGGCCTTCTTGGCGTACTCGCTGATGTCGTCCTGGGACCGTCCGTCTGTGAAAACCAGCCCGACCCTGGGAATGTTGTGGCTGGCGGGACGAGCACCATCAGCCTCTGAGAAGCTGTTCTCCAGCATGTGCTTCAGCGCCAGGCCCGTCATCGTTCCCTTCTCCATGTAGTCCACCTAAAGGTGAAAATGTTGAGTCTTCGGCAAACAGGGAACAAACTGCTGTGGCGAGAGCTGCAAATCGATCCAGCTGGATAAAAGTCTGAAGCAGTTAGGTAACTTTTGTGTAGACTTTGATATATTTTGTAACGTTTGAGCCTCACACGTCAATAATCAGTCTGTGACTTACTTTAATGAAGCTGCAGTAGAGCTGGGCGATACTGGGAATTTTTTTATCGATCCGATACCAAGTAGATACATGGACAGTTTAGCCGATACCGATACCGATACTTTTTCATATTAAGCTTGATTTATCATGAGACTGCTGACCTTTTGGTGTTTGTGTGATTTTTGTCTTCAGATTATTTTGTCAAAAACTAGGATATAATTTCAGCAAACTTTATAGGTGACAGACAAATATTTTATTATTACAATTAACATCGGTCCCCATTAACCGCGAAAAATAAGGGATCACTGTATATCTTTGAATACTTGTGTAATTTTGTTTGCACTGTGTGCCCTTTTCTTTTTCTTTAACTATAAATTTCTCCATTGTGGGATAAATAAAGGATTATCTAATGTTATTTTAACTTAGATAACACCTTTCAATGGGGTATATGACATGTACTGGGTTATTTTGAGGTCTTAATTAGATTTTTTTTAGAGTTGGCTCCAGTAACATATGACTTAAGTAACATGTATTTTGGAAGTTAATATGAACTGATGCTTAAATTGACCACTCTAATCTACCTGAATACTCTGTTGGACTGAAAGGCGTCTGTCAATGACATCTGTTTCAAGGTTGAGAGTCTGTCAGAGAATGAGGGATGTCTCTCCTCCTCTCGGCATTTCTGCAGTTTTTCATTTTCTTGGTTTTTCATGTGCTTAAATTTGTAGTGTGCAAGCTTGGGTATCGATCTTTTGACACGATCATTCAATATCAATACCAGCGTTTGTATTGATATTATTGATATTCGGATCGATCCGCCCACCTCTCAGCTGCAGGTCTTCTCTGACTGAAGAGCATCATCTGGTGTTAAACGTGTAAAATGTAAATGAAGTCATTACCTTCATGACTGCAGCTTTGATCTCCGCAGCGGTGTGGTACATGTTGAGAGAAAACTCAGTCCTGACCCGGCTGGAGTACTGGACCAGACCGACTCTGGTGCCACGAGCAGACACGTCCAGGGAGTCCACGACCTGGATTGTCAAAAAAAGAAAAAAAGAAAGAAACAAATGCATATTTGCCAATGATCCACCAAATTCTGCTGCAGCGAAGTTATTAGTGGTGCTGTAACACACGGCAGGTGTCCACCTGGTTAACAAACTTCTTGACGAGCTCGAAGTTCTGAGGCCGGACGCTCTTGGAGCCGTCGATCAGAAGCACCAGGTCGATGTTGGCAGACTTGCAGGCTGGCGAAGAGCACAAAGAAGAGAGGTCTGAGAATGAATCATGTCACGGTGCAGATGGATATTTTTATTTTCTTTGTCTCTCTCAGCAGTGGCATCTTTTCAAGTTGACGCTTCACGTCTGTGTTGTAGTTCAAATAAATCACTGCCCCGAACCGTTGTGTGGAGGTGCTGCGTGGAAGTTACTTCGGATTTTTCTCGTCCCCAGAGGGACAGTAAACTCAGAAGAAAATCCTCACCCGAGCTCGGCCAACGTTTCCCAGACCAAAACCGAGCTGCTTTTCCCATCAGGCCCGCTTTCTCTCATACATCTTTATTTCTGTTCTCTCCTTTAACTCTGATCTCAGGTTGTGTCATTTTTCTTCTTTGCAGGTCTCACCTGATCTCCTTTCACTGGCACTGTTATCCGAGCAATGCGCCGTCTGAACTGGGTGAACCGGTCACGTGCGCAGCATCGCAGCATTTCGTTGTTACGATCACTGACGGCTGCTCGTGAGGATTTATTTTTACCCCACTAAGCAGGGGCGGACTGGTAATCTGTGGATTCTGGAAAAGTCCAGATCGGCCGTCTGGTCTACGGCCGTCGGCCCTGTTCAATAACCAAAAATTTCAGTCTGTTAACTAACAGCAGGGGGCGCTAAGACGATCATTGATCAGATAAAAGGCTAAAAACCAACAAAGCAGACTAACGTTAGTGTCTGTCAACAGATAGATGGCAAACAGAAAACGAAAGGAGAAAGGTGGATGGGAAAAATTAAACTAAAGAAAGCCAAGTAAGTTTTAAGGCGGGTGATCGTAGTGCGTGGTGGTGCAATGTCTGTGGAATAGGGTATAAATGTTTTTTGAAGGGTGTTTGGTTAAATGGTACCCTAACTAATCACAGCTGCATTGTATGGGGCAATTTAATTAAAAATCAGTATAATGTTAGGGTCCTACAATAGTATTTACTAGATAGTCTAGCTCAGTGATTCCCAAAGTGTGGGCTACGGCCCCCTGGTGGGCCGTCGCGGTACTGCAGGTGGGCCGTGAGAGGTCATTAAAATTGAACAAATATGTTTTAAATTCTCGATCTTTTTAAAATATGTTTTTAATTACTGTAAAATATTAACAACATGATTTAAAAACATTAAGAAGTAATAAAACAAATCAGTTAAGTGTTATACTATCGTCATCTTAACTTACTATGACAAGCGTCACGTTATTTGTTGACCCCTTACATTAATGTCAGAACATAGCTTCTAGTCCTGGATGTTGATCACAGTTGTGATTAAAGGTTTCAGTGGGCCGCGGAGATTTTTCACATTTCAAATTGGGCCTTGGTGTTCTGAAGTTTGGGAATGGCTGGTGTAGTGGTTAAGTGGATGGACTCATATAGTGATTTGTGGGTTCAGTTTCCAGTGTTGTAATATGTTGTTTTGTCCCTTTTTAGCCATCGCTTTCTCTCTATCCAATAAAGGCCACTAGAAAATCTTTTTAAAAAGATGCTGATATGACATATAAAACATAACCTGCTAACTACTGCAGACCAAATGGTGAATAATCTACTCTGTTGGGTTCATAAATGTGTAAATCTGATTCTGATGGAGTCAGTGCCTCACCAGCCTTATTTAGGCTGGTGAGACACTGAGGCATTATTTAGGTTTACGTATCAGACAATTTTTATTTCAAACAGAAAAGTGATGTTTTAAATAAATGTATGGTTTATAAAGCTTCTTTGTCATCTTTGACTATCTTTTAGTATTTTTGCAGTATCAACAAGAGGCCAGTAGGGTGTCGTCTCTTTGGGTTTTTGTGTCACGCTACGATAATATTAGAACTATAAAATGTGTCAAGCAGGCTGATTCTGACACAGAATAGACCTAAAAGGCTAAAAATTTAATGGGATTCAGAAAAAGCAAATCAGTTTTATTCTTGTCTGTAGTCTAGGTATCAAATAATATGTTTATCCAAAGCGTTAGAATTTTGGAGGTATAAGTACAGGTTTAATGGCTGTCACTCCAAGTAATGCTAATAAACAAATGTTAGTCAAGCATATAGATATAGATTTTTTTTCCGTTCAAAATGCAAGCACGAAAGTAACTGTAAAACAGCAGTAAAAAATAAAATGTTTATGTTCACTTTTGTTTAAGAGATGCAAGTGATGATTAGTCATTCTTTAATAGTAGTGTCCTTGAGTTCTTGAATAAACAATCAAAATAGTTCATATATGTGGGTATTGTTATGACAATGACAGTATATCATGATAGCACCCCCCCCCACCCCCAGTTATTGGTGGGCCTACATGGGGGGGAAAGTCCAGGGCCATTTTTTAGTCCCAGTCCATCCCTGCCACTAAGGTCCCAACTCAGGCCATTCTGTTTTTCCCGCGCTAGTCTTGAAAACCCAACATTTCTACGGATCTCCTCGTGCTCCGGTGGTTCAACTCACTGCCGCAGCTCTTGCCATCCTCCTGCAGCAGCTGGCCTTCGGGGCAAACGCAGTAATAAGATCCGGGAGTGTTCACGCACCGGTGCTCGCAGCCGCGCGCCACGGTGCTACACATTTCCATGTCTGAAAGGAGACGGTGAGTAAACACACGTTACATATGCAGAGTGGATATGAGCAAAATCAAGTGCAGGAGCTAATTAACATGTGACCTAACAGATTATTTCTAGCCACTAATCCATCAGTCCCAGAGAGATGGTTCTGTCCTCTGGACCCCTGCAGATGACCCCATCTGTGGTTAGTAGAGTGCCAGATGATTGTGTGGACAGCTTGGTCACATCCCATAACTAAACAACTAGTTCCTCAGTTTTTTTTCCACTCAGTGTCTAATGCACTAATAGTGACTAACATCTTTTCGCCGACCGCCAGATGTGTCTTTGACATGGTTGTTTAGGAAAGGAGAAAGCAACTCATTGTACCAGTTGGGGTTAAATAACTTGTTGCCAGCTGAAAGATAATCGTCCATGCAGTAATTAACCAATAGGAGGCTCGTATCAATTTGCTTAGTTAAATCCAGGTGGCGACTTTTTTTCTGGCCAGCCAGTGTATATAAAGCCTAGTAAACTGAAGTCACACAGACTAATAGCACAGACGGTATATAAAACCAGCATTCAAAAATGACTGTTGTCATGAAAAACAAACTTCACAAATGATTATGATAACTGATGATGTTATTAGGTTTATTCACTCAGACTGATGTGATGGAAGTATTAAACAGATACTGCATTAGGCCTAAGAGATGTATAAAAGAGTCACTAACTCGTGCAGGTCTTCTTGTCCTTGTTGAGCTTGAATCCTTTGTTGCAGTCGCAGGTGAACACGCCAGGTGCGCTGACGCAGATTTGTTCACAGTCATGCTTCCCTTCAGCACACAAGTCGATGGCTAAATAACACAGAGGCACAAAGTTAGTCCACATTTCGAAAACGTTCTCCGCATTAAAGTGCAACATTTCGCGTGACTGGTTGGGTTGTTTTTCTTGGTTTCTGTGTGTTCGCGGTTCTACGTGAGTGAAAGCACGAGAAAAGCAAGAGGATCATATGATGACAATGTATTTTAGATGACCTTTTATGCTGTGATAACAGCTGAAACATGCATCATTATCACGTTAAGTGTAAAGACTAAAAGCTGTTTAACATGACCAACATACACTTTATTGCCAAAAGTATCCTCTCACCTGCCTTGACTTACATATGAGCTTTAGCTCCTCCCATTCCTAATCAATTTGACGTGGCTCCACCTTTTGCAGCTAGAACAGCTTCAACTCTTCTGGGAAGGCTGTCCACAAGGTTTAGGAGTTTGTTTATGGGGATTTTTGACCATTCTTCCAGAAGAACATTAGTGAGGTCAAACACTGATGTTGGACCAGAAGGTCTGGTTCTCAGTCTCTGCTCTAATTCATCCCAAAGGTCTTCTATCAGGTTGAGGTCAGGACTCTGTGCAGGACAGTCAAGTTCATCCACACCAGACTCTTCCATCCATGTCTTCATGGTCCTTGCTTTGTGCACTGGTGCACAGTCATGTTGAAGAGGAAGGGACCAGCTCCAAACTGGTCCCACAAAGTTGGGATCATGGAATTGTCCAGAATGTCTTGGTCTGCTGAAGCATTCAGAGTTCCTTTCACTGGAACTAAGGGGCCATGCCCAGCTCCTGAAAACAACCCCACACCAAAAACCCCTCCTCCACCAAACTTTACACTTGGATCAATGCAGTCAGACCAGTACCGTTCTCCTGGAAACCACCAAACCCAGACTCTTCCATCAGATCACCAGATGGAGAAGTGTGATTCTTCCCTCCAGAGAACGTTCCTCCACTGCTCTACAGTCCAGTGGTGGTTGCTTTACTCCACTGCATCTGACTCTTTCCATTGTTCTTGGTGATGTCTGGCTTGGATGCAGCTCTGCGTCACCATGGAAACCCATTCATGAAGCTCTCTGCTCTGTTGTTGAGCTGATCTGAAGGACACATGAAGTTTGGAGGTCTGTAGTGATTGACTCTGCAGAAAGTTGGTGACCTCTTCTCACTATGTTCTTCATCATCCTCTGACCCCGCCCCCTCAGTTTACCTGTCCTACCACTTCATGGCTGAGCTGCTGTCGTTCCCAAACACTTCCATTTCCTGATAATCCAGCTGACAGTTGACTGTGGAATATTTAGGAGAGAGGAAATTTCACCACTGGATTTGTTTCTCAGGTGTCATCCTATCACAGTTCACCTGGAATTCACTGAGCTCCTGAGAGAGACCCATCCTTATACAGATGTTTCTAGAAACAGTCTGCATGTCTAGGTGCTTAATTTCATACACCTGTGGACATGGAAGTGACTGGAACACCCGATTCTGATCATCTGGATGGGTGAGCAAATACTTTTGGCAGTATAGTGTATTGTTTGATTATATTCGACAAACTGACAATGGAAAGTAAAGTAAGGCTAGTTTCATTCTAGTAAAGTCTGTAAACCCTAAAACAGGGGTCTTCAACTCCAGTCCTCGAGAGCTGCAACCCTGCATGTCTTAGATGTTTCCCTGCTTCAGTGCACCTGGTTCACATGAACGGGTCGTTAACAGACCTGGATGACGAGCTGATGGTGATCCAGTCACCTGAATCTGAAGTAGGGAAACATCTAAGACATGCAGGACAGCGGACCCCGGGGGCTGGATTTGAAGACCCCTGCCCTCAAACATTCCTCTCTAGTCGTCCGGTCGTTTCGATCGAATGTGTATTTGGGCGACAGCCTGACTGACGTGCACAGCTCTTCTCATCCTCATTGAGCGTGTATCCGTCGTTGCAGTCGCAGGTGAAGGTGCCTGGTCCCATGTTCACGCAGGTTTGTTCACAGTCGTGTTTCCCCTCAGCGCACAGGTCAATGGCTACACACATACACACACACACACACAAGCACGTATCACTGTGTGTTAAAACATCTTCCAGGAGATAACCGAGCATCTCCAGCATCTGTTCACGAGAAGATAAAGTAGGTGGAGTGAAAGCTGAATATGAATTTGTGGAACTGGTAAAGACTTTGCATCGATTAGGAATCATCGTGTTTGTTAAGATCTCTTTTATTCCTTTTATTTCATTCTGGATATACTTTCAGAGATGAGGTAAAAACCTGAAACACTCTGACTCACGCATGCATCAACCTCTAAATAACCACTGCTTCAAGACGCAGCTAGCCGCTAGCCGCTATGCCGACTTCCTTACTCACATTGTAGGTGTGGCAATGGGTGTGTTTTTTGCGCTTTCCGGAAACTCGGCATCTTGCGATCGCGGGTTTAGGATAACGGGTGGTCAGACCACTCACTACCCGCTATCCTAAACCCGCGATCGCAAGTTGCATTTGTCGGTGCGTAAAAGAGCGCGTCCAAATGGCATAAATGGGCGTCCACCTGGTCACATGTGGACGTGCACAAACGGCTCTACCTCTGGATTACGCATCACCGTAGTACTGTCAGACGTTTTTATTCTCTTGAGGTCAGAGGATGTCTGGTTGTGGCAGTTGTGGTGGATGTGGGAATAGTCACGGCCAGACACGTCAGTCTGTACAGCTGTGGCATGATCTCATCCAGATGTTTGCTGTGGAGGAAACCAAGGAGATCTTTGGGACATTTCCCCTCAAAATCCGTCATGGCTTCCATCACAGTCACTTCTGTTATTTTTGATATGTCTGACACTGTTGGTGGTTGAGGAGGGACAGGAAGATTAATTGTTCATGATCTTTAAATGCACATCCAATGTATAATTGTGCAGTATTTTAAAAAGCACATCAGCTGCGCCAAGACTCCCAGCATCCCCTGCTGAGAATATGTTCCCGCGGCTCTGCCTGGCCGTGTTTACCGGGAGGACACCGACTATCTGGGACTTACAGGTAGCCGATAGGAATTGTCTGTGTAAAAATATTTATATGTATATATCAGTACAGAGGAGGAGGAGGAAGGAAGAGGAGGAAGCTCTACAGCAGAGTCCCAGACAAGCTGCACACGAGAGCTGCACTGATCTGGATGAAAAGACGCTCCATAGCGGTTAGCAGTGGTTAGCACAACCTGCTCTTAAAGGTAATGGCTACTGACGCACTGATTGGTTTAACAGGTGGAACGCCCTAACCACTCCTATGGATAAATATAGAGGTTAGCACAGGTAAGATCGTGGGTTTAGGGAGGTGGAAGATTGCGCTCTTTGGGGGGGGGACGCTCCTCCCGCTACCCGCTATCCCTTAAAAGCGGCTTTAGGAGGTTTGGTGGAAGATTGGGCCCAAGGTGTCATTCAGAAAAGCTGCAAACCTGTAGCTAAAAAAACATGTTTTCATGTTGAACATGATGGCGCACCGACGCGGTATTTGTGCTCTGAGGATTTGCATGAATTCAAAGGAGAAGCGGATCTTTTCTCGCAGGGTCACGGGTTGTAAGTTAATTCCTGATCTCCTGCACGTGTTTCTGCGTGACTGCTTCTGCAGCCTGCATGAATGTGTGCAGACGTGTGCTGTCAGCGCATGCAGAAAGCTGCGTATGTGTGCACGTGCATGTGTTTGTGTTGGAAAGTTTTCCTCTCAACTGCATGTGAACGGCCCCCTAATTACAAAGCATGCTGCTTAAAAAAACTTAAAGGCACGCATCAAGGCAGTAATAATCATTATCATTTCCACTCGTCCTTACTGGTTTGCAGTGAAGAAAAACAGGGAAAGAAAGAAAGAGGGTGTAATTTTAGCAAAGTGAAATTGTTTAAAGTGGTCGTATTATGCATTTTCATGTTTTCTGGCTACCTACAACTTTATTATGATGAATTATCATCTTTGCGTGACTGGAGGTTCAAAAGTATGTTCAATGTGTTGCTAAAGGCCTCCGCTGTCAGGGTGCTGAGAACATCTCCTTCTGGATATTTATTCATTTTTATGGTGTCGGCTCTTTTTTTTTTACTTCTTAGAGGGAAGAAGTTCAAGAGCAAGAGCTTCAGTGGTCATTTTAAAACTAGAGATTGACTCAATCTCTAAAGAAATTAACTTTTGGTTGTGAAAGAAAGCCAGGACTGTGAGACTGTCTAAAGCTGTAAGTGGTCAAACAGGGGAAGCTTTTGAGCCTGAACTCGGTAATGTGTACATTTTAATGCAAACATCATATCTAGGGCTGGGCAAGTTAACACGATATTATCGCTTTAACTCATTAATTTATTAACGCCGACATTTATTCCGCGTTAACGTATGTTGCTCACATGCTATTGTTTTTAAAAGTCTGTTACTGGCTGCCGCGGAACTGGAAAACAATTGGCAGGTAAACATGCGGAAAAGCTAAAATAGACATGAAGAACGGTAAAAATCAGTGAACTTTACAGTTCAGGTAGCAACTCAGGTAGCAATATTAACAATTCTGTCCGGAAAAAAAAATTCTGGACTGCAACAAAACTTTTGCATCGTTCCTCCATGTTCCATCAGATCTGCTCCATGTGTTCACTGTCCTGCTGTTCTCTAGCTGGTTACTGCAGTGCGGCTCCATCTAGTGGCACAGATGTGTAATGACAACAGAAAGTCCAGTCCTCCATTATAAAACTAATTCAGTTCTGTGGCCTGTTTTTTTTTCATTAGTTTCCTTAGTTTTTTTCATGTGTTAGATTAAAAAACGAAAAACGTAATAAAAATGTCACTTTTTAATTTTTTAAATTTTTGATTGACAATTGAAAATGGAAAGAATGAATGATACACGGATTGGTAAAGTTATCTGTATCTACTGTCCTAGAAAAATATTACATTCACACAACCTGGTTTAAAAAGTAACAGTACTCTTTAAATTTAAAGTTACAGACTTTTGTTTGACGGAATTAAAAGAATTAAAATAAAGCCCAATCATTTTGTGTTCATTTTGTTCTCTTCTGTGCTCTTATTCTGCGTCATTTAGTCTAAAATCTATTTAATAAAATAAAAAATACTGAAAACAATTGAGCAGAGCTGAGCCGCTGCTCCTGCCAAGCGGGTATAAAATAGGGAAGTTATCTGCTACATTAATCAGACACAGTTCCCTTGTTTTCTCTGGTACGTGGCCACAGCCTGAACCTTCCAAGTTAACCAGATGCAAACCAATAAAGACATTAGGAAACCACGACATCCGCTGGTTTTTATGTTCTTGGCGTCTCCCTGCTCTTTGCAGCGCCTGCGCTCATCTCCTCTCTCCTGCATCATTGTGCCTCGCTGCTTGGGTTGAGAGATGAAGGCCAATCGGTAATGAAACAAACGCACGTGTCGCTCTAATTGTCATCATGTGAGCGCTCTCATCACACTGAGGGGAAAAGGAGGAGCTACTGCAGCTGCTGGAGTCCAACGTTATTTTAAATTTGCATCAGGTGACAGTTAAAAGCTAGCAGGTCTCAAGAAAAGCTGTTTAGGATTAGCCTGCAGGAAAACAGCAGCAGCCAGAGCAAAAAATAAAAAAGAAATATATTTTTAAATAATAATAAAATCAGATTCCACTTATGTGTGCATAAAGTGTCAATTTTTTTGACAGTCAGGGTTAGTTTGTCACTCACCCTGGCAGGTTTTGCCGTCATCCAGCAGTCGGTATCCTTCTTTACAGGTGCAGAAAAAGCCGTTGAGCACATTCACGCAGCGGTGATCGCAGCTGTGGTTCCCGAATGAACAGTATTGGATCACTGCGGGGAAGAAATGGCAGGAAACAAATCAAGTCATCGAGTCATTTCAGTACAAATGACCTCTGACCTCTGAGGGATGACCTGGACATGTGTGACATCATCACATGTAAAAAATAATGCCTGTGATTCTCCGTATGAGTCAGACTGACTTGAGCAGGTCTTCTTGTCGTCTTTCAGCTGGTATCCTTTGTTGCAGTCGCAGCTGAAGGAACCAGGAGAGCTGACGCAGATTTGCTCGCAGTCGTGCTTTCCCTCGGCACAAAGATCAATCGCTGAAACACACGTGTGTTACACAAAACTGATCACAAACTGGATCAATAAATAATGTTTATTTATCTTGGAGATGTTTTTGTTCCTGTGATATGCCTCTAATCTTTGTAAAAATGTGTTTTTTTTTTTTTTTATTAAGCCTCATGTTTTCCCAGTGAGATTTAATGGCAAAGTTGGTGCACTTGTCTTTCAGTTCACCTTTACCTCGTTGCACCTGTGAAAACAGCAGAATAAATCTGATTCTGAATCTTGGATGTTCTTTTAGTGCAAGATTACATCTTTAGACATGCTTTCCAGTTTTGATCACAATTACATCCAGAAAAAAAAAAAACTTTTTCTTCCCCTTTGACTGGTTGTTAAGTTGAGGAAACTTTTCCTGC
This sequence comes from Hirundichthys speculiger, assembly GCA_018398805.1. Lineage (NCBI taxonomy): Eukaryota > Metazoa > Chordata > Actinopteri > Beloniformes > Exocoetidae > Hirundichthys > Hirundichthys speculiger. The sequence goes on from JAGFBZ010000519.1 coordinate 105,989, forward strand.
TGCAGGTCAGTTAGTTCCCATTTTCTTTCCCCTCCAAACGGTAAAACCAGAAGGATTTTATTTTTTTGTTTTTATTTCTATTTTTGGGAGGGGCTCCAGCAGATCCCAGTGACCCTGCACAGGATCAAATGGGAATGGATGGATTTTTATTTTTTATGACTTTCTTCAACTTATGACTTTCTTCAAAGTCATAAGTTGCTCTCTATTTCGTGAAGTGCACCAGTCTAAAAAAAAAAAAAAAATCTAAAGAAAAAAAATCCTCCTCCCATTATTCTGACATTTAACAGAAATAATTAAAAAGAAATCTAAAGAAAAAAATCCTCCTCCCATTATTCTGACATTTAACAATAATAATTTTAAAAAATGTAAAGAAAAAAAATCCTCCTCCCATTCTGTCATTTTGCAAAAAAAAAAAAAAAAAAAAAAAAAAAGGAGTCCTAACTGACCTCAAACAGGAAAAAGTTTCTGAACTTTTTTCATCAGAGATGGAGGAAAGAGATGTTTGGAGCTCTTTATGAGGATGTGGACAGTTTGACTTCCACCCGTCTGCTACCTGAGCACGTCCTCCCGTCGTCGTTCAGCGTGTATCCGGGCAGGCAGAGGCAGCTGTAGGAGCCGGGGGAGCTCTCACAGATGTGCTCACAGCCGTGGTCCAGCTCCACACACAGGTCCAGCCCTGCGGCGCAGACGAAAGCAAATTCATGAAATCAGGTTTACAACTGCAAAATCTACTCCTACTCAAGAGCAAGAGACAGAAATCATCAGCTCAGGCAGCAGCTGCTGATTAACGAGCTTTCAGCTGCTGATGGTTCTGCAGAGACGGTGATAACATCCTCAGCCGTCAGGTGTTAAACCCGACCCTCGCGCCGTTTCCTCATCGCCACAAATGACACCTTTATTTTTCTATCTGCGTCTGTCCTTTCCATCTAAGTTCAGCCCTGTTGTTTCAGACCGACGGTCCAGGTTTGAGGAAATATCTCTCACTTCAGGGATTTGAGAAGTCTGCTGTGAAAACGTCTCAGGTTCTTAGACGAGATTTGTTCTTTTTTTTTTTTCCTTTAAAAAAAGACATTTGGTGTTTTTAAATCACTTTTAAGCAGTTCGGTTTTGTTTCATGCCGACAGCAGCTGCATCGCATTTCAGAGACGTGGCTGCAGGCTTTCATGTGTCTTATTCTCAGTTGGCTTCCAGTAAAAGTAATCCATTAGAGGAATTACACGTAAAGGCGGTTTTAGGTGAGATTTCTTATAAAAACATGATGTTCAATCCAGAAAGAGCGACTTTCAAAGTTCAGGTGTTTTCTGAGTCTGTGCTTAATGTTATCCTGCGTTGGTTAGGGTTTCCTGCAGGAGGGTTGTTTTTTTAGGAGGTTTTGTTCACCTAATGGTCTGCACTAAACTCAACAAAGAAACGGAATAATCGAACAACGGCCTGATTCCTACTGCAGCAACTTTCACAGGCAGATGTATTTTAAAGAAGAATATTATCACAAAAACCTTTTCTTTTGTTTTTGGGTATTTATTTGGCTGTTTGAAATCAATTCTAATTAAAACATTTTGAGATGAAACACCTTGTCTGTAGTTTTCTAGTTCTGAAAACTCATGAAATAACAGGACTTGCAGGGTCCTGTGACATCACAGACCCGGATCAGAGAAAAACTTCACATTAGGCTGCAGCTGCGTTTATTGAAGCGGGTCGCACAAAGCCGTCACATTGATCTTGAAAGAGGCACACCCTGTAAGGGACGAGAGAGGAGTCGAGTTACTGACTCCGCCCCCTTAAAGCCGGCTGCTTCAAACAGAACCGCATACATGCTTGAAAAGGGAGCTTTTGCTGTATTTTGGTTAAAGCATGTCACAGATATTTCATCACGACTATCATTTCAGCTTTTGAGAAGTTTGTGATATATGGTATATCTCCTTTAAAGGTTCTGAGCAGATTATGAAATGTTATTTTCTGTCCATCAGTCCTACCACACAGCTTGTCCTGGAACTGCAGTCCAAACTGGTGAATGAGATCGAAGCTCTCGACCAGGTAGACGTGGTCTTCGAAGGGCGGGGAAGCCATGGCCCTCAGTGATGTCATATCTGCCCTGGCCACGCCCACAGCAAAGATCTCAATGCCTTTGTCCCTGGCCTCAGCCGCCACCTCCGCCACGCGGTCCTGAGGACGTCCATCTGTCACGATCACCGCCACGTTGGGGACCTAAAACGGCAGAGAATCACATGATCACAGGTTAGGGGGGGGGGGGGGGGGGGGGGGTACGTGTTAAGGATGGGAGGATGGTAAAATCAGAAAAAAACATGGGTTTCTTTGGGAAATACTGTGAACACATGCCCCAAGTTTATGAAACAGGGCAAACAACTATTTAAAATCATAAATGGCATCGATCAGAGTGAAGTTCTGCAGGCACGGGGAGAACATGCAAACTCCACACAGGAAGACCCCTGCTGTGGTTCGAACCAGGAACCTTCTTGTCCGTCAAGTCCTACTAGATATTGAATGAGATTAAGGCCCGATCCTACACTTCCCCTTACCCGTTACCACTAGCCGCAACCCGCAAATTGTGGGTTCAGGAACCTCCGCTAACTGCTAATGCAATCTTCCGCTCGCTAAAGCCACTACCCATTATGCCGACTCCCTTACTCACTTTGTAGGTGTGGCAGTGGGCGTGTCGTTTGCCCTTTCTGCAAACTCGGTTTCTTGCCATCGCGGGTTTAGGGCTGCAGGTAGCAGGTGGTCTGACTACCCGCAACCTGCATGTTGGCACGTACAAGAATGCGTCCAGATGGCATCAATGAGAGTCCACCTGGTCACATGTGGACGTGCACAAATGGCTCTACCTCTGGAATTAACTCTTGTATAAAAAGCGTAATCTGACCTCAGTTGAACCCCTGAGAAAACAGCAGAGATCGTCTTAAATGGCTTGATCGCCAGTTAAACCATAGACGACCAGAGCGTGTTTACTGGGAGGACACCAACTATCTGGGTCTTTCAGGTAGCTGATAGGAATTGTTTGTGTAAAAATATTTATCTGTATATATCAGTGCAGAGGAGTAGGAAGGAAGAGGAGGAAGCTCTACAGCAGAGTCCCAGACGAGCTGCACATGAGAGCTGCTCTGATCTGGATGAAAAGACGCTCCATAGCGGTTAGCGGTTAGCGCAACCTGCTCTTAAAGGCAATGGCTGCTGACGCACTGATTGGTTTAACAGGTGGAACGCCCTAACCACTCCCATGCATAATGTTGCGGGTAGCGCAGGTGGGATAGCGGGTTTAGCAAGGTGGAAGATTGCGTTCTTTGTGGGGGAACGCCCCTCCCACTACCAGCTATCCCTTAATAGCGGATTTAGGGTATCTGGCGGAAGATCGGGCCCAAAATCTCTCTGCTCTTAAAGTCAGCTCAGTTATTAATAAAATTATTTCCAGTCTCAATAACCTGCTCCTGACAGAAGCATGTGACAGACATTTCATTAATACCCCAGGAAATTGCATCAGTTTGTGAAAAAAGGCCATAATATGTCATATGTCATCTTCAAGACGGGTAAATAGGACTCGCAGTACCTTTGGCCTGTCTCCTTGCTCGGCACTGAAAGCTTCATTCATTATATATCTGATGGCAAGTCCAGTCATGGTTCCCTGAGCGAGGGGGATGATCTCATTGATGCTCTTCACCATGCTCTCCACCTTGCCGTGGGTCTTCAGAGAGAACTCACTGCGAACCTGAGGACAACGGACAGGATATGAGACTGTCAAACCCGTCTCTTTCTGGCAGAAGCAGTTCCCTCAGAAACAGCAGTAAACAGACGGCAGTAAAGAGTGAAAAATCTTTAATGTGTCCGTTGTTGTGAAACAGCTTTAAAGGGGGTCAGGATGCCTGCAGTACCTGGCTGGAGTACTGAACAACTCCCACTCTGGTGGCGTCGAGTCCGATGTCCAGCGTTTTCAGGATGTCAATCATGAACTTCCTCATGGTCTCAAACTCGTGCGATCGAACGCTGCGGGAGCTGTCGATGAGGAACAGCAGATCCATCGGGCCGGACTTACACTTCTGGTCGGGACCTGGAAGATTGATTTAGAGAAAAAAACTTTTACGGTGTGCAGCGTACACTGAGTAAAAGCAGGGCAAAGGAGAAAAGTCGACTGTTAAATCTGCTCCAGAGTTAAGAAGTTTGAAAAAGAAAGAAAGCCTTTCATGTTGAATCTGATAATAATTAAAAAAAAAAAAAAAAACAGGAGCTGATGGATAGTTAATTCCTGCAGACAACAGAAATAAAAGACCATCAACTGTCCTGCTGTAGCCGCCGTTCTGTTCCCGCAGCTCCATATTTGTCCCAAACAAGGCAGCAGCAGATTCCTTCCTTGAACACAAACACGACTTTCATCACTTTTACCACATGTTTTTGTCTTTAATACATCTGACTCGCCCCTGTGCTGCAGCACCACCACGGTTCAAAAGCAGCGCAGTCATTAACGGTGCATGAGCTGAAGCCTGTGATGCAAAACAAATGTCTTTGAAAACGGCCAATAAAGACAGTTTAGAGGACTTTACCCTGCCTTAGCTCACAGAAGTTGCAGAAATAAGTTAGAACTATTTTTCATCCAACAACTGTACGCCACCCACTTTCTGGAAACATCTGTGAGAAAGTCATTTGCTTGTCTCTCCGTGGTTCGGGAGAACTTACTCGCTTTGGGTCTGGCTGTGGCGAGGACGGCCAGGCTCAGCAGGACAAAGGCGGCGGACGCTCCGAGCTGTCTCATCTTCGTCCTGAAGACACGGGTCTCACCGCTGGGATGTTTTTAGCTGGAGCTGGAAGACAAGCTGTGAGGGAGCAGAGAGCCGGCGGGTGAGCGGCAGGAAGCTCAGGTGCAGAACCGTGTGAGATGTGATGTAAGTAAAACCAGTGGGAGAGTTAAATGTTAAATTAACCTACGACGGCGACACTTTTAAAATCAGTGAAGAAACGGTGTTGAATATTTTACGGTAATTAAAACCATACTTTAAAAAAGATTGAGGATTAAAAACATTTGTTTAATTTCAATGACCTCTCACAGCCCACCTGCAGTACCACGACGGCCCACCAGGGGGTGGCAGCCCACACTTTGGGAATCACTGTATTTAAGAAATAAAATGACGTACCATCACGACAGTCGTAAGTCGACTACTGAGCGCACCAAATTCCTTGATTGGCCAAGCACTGTAACGTGATCACCTATAGCCAGTGATGGCCAAGCTGGGCCCCTTGACCTCCACCAAACCCCTGAGACTGACTCACCGAACCCCTGGGGTTCAATCAAACCCGGGTCAAGAACCGCTGATCTAAGGCATGCAGGACTTGACACATGCACAGATAGAGGAGGAGGTCAGGTTTAATTAGTTAGCCAGACATCAGAATCAAGGTGGCTACATCCATCCATCCATCCATTCATCCATCATCTATACCCATTTAATCCTCTGCAGGGTCACAGGGATCTGCTGGAGTCTATCCCAGCTCTCTTCGGGTGAAAGTCAGGGGTCCACCTGGACAGGTCGAGGTGGCTACATGCTCCGCAAAAAACAGATATTTGCTGGTTTTCTTGAGGTGGCGAAAGCAGGAACAGAGCTACTTTTGTCACTTCTGACAACAAACTGCCCTGAATGTTACGGACTGGTGCTTGAAATATCGACATCTTCCTGGCGTCTGTGCTCAAAGGTGAAGACACATTTTGAGCATCAGTGTGGCACTAGATTGCTTGAGGGCACGTTCAGTACATATCCAGGTTTCCAGTGCTGTTAACAAGCTAATTTTCCTCATTTTTTTTCACAGCAGCATATTATCTGATCTAATCCGTTTAGTCTTGCTTGAACTGCTGCTGCTCATGGCAGTGATTAGAGAGTGTGGGAATACCAGAAGATTCTCTTCTCTGTGTTTGTGAAGGGGTGATAATGGCCATGATGGGCGTTATGGGTGCTGCAGCGGGACATTCCAGTCCTGCCCCGTCGTAAAACGCCCGGCAGAAAACACCTGGTTAAGTCGTGCAGCAGTTCCTGCTAATAAAGGCTTGGGATAAACCGACCGCCGGCGTGCCAGTCAGTATCCCTGTCGGCTGTCGGCCCTGCAGCTGGAAGGTTAATGATAATGTCAGGAATGTGGCTTCAATCAGGACCCTCAGTCAAGGAAGTCACCTTCCCGTCTTTCAGTCCAGAGAGAGAGAGGTGGCCCTTCAGGAGTTTATCTGGTGACTGGCAGTCAGTGTGTTCATCACAGGCTTAGATTAGAGCCATGAGTCAACAATGGCTCTTTCTGTCTCTGTTTGTCTCGTCGTCTTTCCTGTCTGGTCTTTCTCTCCGTGCCCAAGTTGAGCCAAGCATCTGAAGCATGTTATTCATGCTTTTAGGTCCATCCCACCAAGCAAAGTTACATTGAAAAGATGTTGAAAAGACGTCTAAACGAAGACGTCCATCGACATCTAAATTTGGTTGAAAAGGTTGAAGTAGATCCTGGTGGCCTCACTATTGTGGGATGTGATGAGCTTGGTGAAAAGTGCTAGTAACAATAATCTGGCACCACAGTCCAAGACTGACTTACTGCAGACATCTCCATTAAGAACACATCCTCACAACCTATGCACACAATCAAAAAATTACTATCAGAGCATTTAGGATTGAAGCAAACGACGATGCATAGAGCACATATGATATACTGCCCACGTTTTATAGGGGCTACCCAAGTAACCACAGGGTAATGGGGGTGCAATGGGGTATAACTCACATTCTTCTGGGGCTTTGCAGACCTGTGCCTTTCTGTGATAGTCATCTCCTCCAGTTATTTCAGCAAAAGTAGACAGGATCTCCACTTATTACACCATCAGTGCTGATCTTTTTCTTGCAAAATTAATGTTAACATAGCCTGGAACTTTTTGTAAGGTTCAGCACTTCGACATTCTTCTGCATTTTGTCCCTTCACACAAATGTCTTCCGAATCAGTTGGAGTTGTGTCATGTTTTTTTTCAAAGAAGGAAAAAGAATGGCTAAACAGAGACAAAATTTCAAATTTGGAATTTTTTGGGGGGCTTTTGTGCTAAATGATGGCCACGACGGGCCATCCTTATTCAGCCTTAAATAAGACGTCCATGGACGTCTGGTGGTTGGTGGGATGTCTTTACATTTTGGTGGCCATCTCCATTCAGATATTTGAGTCTTCTGAGTTGCAGGCTGGTCTCAATATGGAACAGGCGCATCAGGGAGGCTATCCATCTGTTTTCAGGTGCTCGTACAGGACGTAAAGGCCCCAAACATCCCTCTCCTGAGCCACCTCTTATCGCTGCACCAGAGAACCCCAGGAGATGGAGAGATGTAACCTCTCCATTGTCCTTCTGATGCAGGGGTGGACAGTTCTGGTCCCCAAGAGCAACAAACCTGCACGTCTTAGATGTAATGATGTGATGAATGGGTCGTTAACAGACCTGTGCAGACCTGGATGACAAACCGATGATGATCCATTCAGGTGTATCAGGTGTGCTGAATCAGGAAAACATCTAAGACATTCAGGTTTGTGGCTCTAGAGGACCAGAACTGGCCAGCCCTGTTCTGATGGGACACGTCCAAAACAACTCAAACACTCTGGAAGAAGGCTGGCTGCCATCCTGACCAGATGGCCTGACCATCTGATGGTTGGGGCACCCAGCTCAAACCAGTTGAAGTCGATGCCCAAACCTCAGCTGGTTTGAGTAGATGCCTAAACCGACCCGAGTGGCTTTCCCCAGATCCCAGTCAGAGATGATCCAGTTTGGATCCGGGAAGCAGAGTCGAGAGCTGAGCTCAGCGCTGAACAATGTTAGGTGGGTGGGATGTGTCGTAACTTCCAGATGTGTGCCAGGAACATGCTGGTGTTTCAATCAGGGCTGGACCACTATACTCCACTCTTTAGATATTTGCAAGAGATCGATAATCAGTTGTAAGTTTTTGCAAGTGAGTAGCATGTTTAAATCGTTTTAATACATGCCATCACAGCCTCAGAGGAGATTATCTCACTTCATTTGACCTCAACTAACCAGTCCTGACAGGGAGGAGCGCACGTAGACACCAAAACTGCCTGGTTAGGTTTTGGACGACACTGTGGTTTGGTTTAAATTCACTATTTTAAGACAGAACACATCTCCCTAATGCATGAGCATGGAGATGATCCAGCAATCATGCAAAGAACCTGCCAGATATATTTCACTGAGATCATTTTTTTGTCTGTTTAGCATTTCTTGTTTTCTTTTTTTTTTTTTTTTTTTTTTTTTGTTGTTGTTTTTTTTCCCCAAACGACCCAAAATCAAATAAAATCAGGACAGTATGGAGCAGTGGATGGTGACGAGCATCATTACAACACTGCATCATGTAATCTCACCAATTAAAAACAACTATATATTAATATAAAATCATGTTAAAGTTTAAAATTTGGCATATTTACCTTTTGGCTTCATGCAAGTTAACATTTAGTTTAATAACTGCGTTTGAATGCTCTGCAGCTACTTCTGACTTTAAAGAAAAAAGAGTTTACAAAAAGAAAATGTTTTTTAAGAGGAAACTTTTCACCATCCAAGTCAGTAATGAGACAAATTTAAAACCTGGAGCTGTTTCACTATGAAATAAGTGTGCGCGTGTGTGTGCACGTGTGTGCATGTGTGTGTGCATGTGTGTGTGTGTGTGTGGGACAAAGACTCCTCAGTGTGACTTTCTGCTCTTGAATGTCAGGATCAGGACCCTCCAGAGTTTTCTCGTCTCCGTCACCACTCAAGATCACGATCCTCTACGATCCTGCTGCTGCTCAGCAGACAGACGCACAGACGACACGTCCCTGCTGGCCCTCAGGAAACCAACATATGTTCTATAATTATTCACACAGAGGATCATTCATCCCCAATATTTTCTTGTTAAACATTTCATCAACTGGATGCTGGTTTCACTGAATGTGAGCCAGTTATGAGGTTATGAGTTATGGATCCTATTTCCTTTAATTACCACTTTAGATAAATTAAAACTGACTTCTTCCTAACTACCTTTGCAAATACGGTTTACATAAAGTCACAACTGTTAACTGCGATGACTGTTTTATCGTGCGAGCGTGCCGTGAGGAAGCGATGAACCAACGACTCACGGTCGAATCTGAAAGGTCAAAAACTTTAAATCTGCAATCACGACGCCAGTGTCTCGATGTTTTTGTGTGCAGCGGTCGGATGCGGCGTCAACCAGCCGTTCAGTTCCCAGAGCTGCTTGTTGGGAAGAGCAGGAGTCCATGTTGTCATTGGCATCACAGCAGATGAAACGCAGGACGTTTCTTAACAGCTCTTTTCTATTCCCTGCAGTGAAAATAAACATTTGGATTTCCATCAGACCCTTTTTTTGTTTTAACAGATTTCCTGGAGGGTAAAAGTTCAAACCTAAAATAACAATTTTATCACTGTTATCTTTTGCCCTCTGGGCCTCTCTGACTCCTTCAAAATGTTATATGAGCTTTTATTCCCGTAAAGGTACAACAAAGATCCCGACTAAAAGGACTTATCCACTCCTACAGAACGGGCCGAACCAGAACTCAGAGACTTACGGAGAACATAGATGTCCTGGAGGACAACAGACCCTCCAGGAGTTTTCTCTTGGTGGCACAGTTGAGTCAAAATCACATCCTATTTTTTTTGTTTCAAACAGGCTCAATAAACCCTGAGATTTTACTGTGTCAAAGGTTAACATTCAGAACTGTTGCTTTTATGAATGATGCTTCACCAGTGTTACTTTCTTTTTTAACCAAGACTGCTTTTCTGAGCTGAGTTCAATGCAGAAGAGCAGTTCCTGCAGTTCACTGAGTGACCACTAGGGGCTGGGCTGCAAAAGCGAGTCGATCTCCACTGACCCCGACGTTTAAAAGTCCAACTTTCCAGCAGAAATAAAAGCGTCCAGACACCTGGTAATAATGATATAATGGAGAACAGGGCTGGTGCTGAAGGCGCTGAAGAATGAGAACAGATTCATTCATTTCTCTTTTTCTTTAGTTTTTGTGCGTCTCCTTTCAGGCCTTCATGGGAGGGAGCTGGCCCAGCATGGGCTGAATCCCATCCAGAAGAGCACCAGACCCCGAGGAGAAGACTTGTTTATCAGGGACTTCACATCCTGACTGAGTTACACTTTTAACAGAAGCTGCAGAGAAGAAGAAGAAGAAGAAGAGAAGAGCTCCCATCTTCCTCAGCTGTCAGAAAAATGCAGTCAAGTATGAGTCTGAATTTCTGCCTGAAATCCACCGAAGTAGCAGAATGAAGTCATTTCAGGCGTGAATGTTCAGTGAGTTTGTATATATTCTTAAATAAAAGCTCCAGGAAAAGGATTTCTGTCCTTTTTTTTCCATTTTCACACATGTTCCATTTACTTTGTTAGTCTGAAGTTAAAAGCAGAGAGCATCAATCTCTTTATGCTAAAAAGGAAGCGACGGGAATGTAAACAGCAGCTCCGCATCGGGCCTGCTCTTCCTGCTGGTGCGGCCCCCCCCGGAGAGACGGGAAGGTTGATTCATTCCCCAGATGTGTCCTGCAGATGGCGGAGGGGACGCTCACCTGACATCAGCTCCTGCAGAAACCATCACGACACACAGAGGCTTCACGTAAACGCAGAATCGTGTTTCCACGAAGCCGCATGAAAAACGCATTAAAGCGCCCGTTTGACAGTGAACAAGTCACGTGTCGTCCCTTAACCGCATTTGTTCATTTTAAAAGCTTTCTTTCTAATGCTTTTGCTCTAATGTTTCCTGTTTTATTAGGTTTGTTCGCCGCTGCCCGGTTGAGTTCAGCTGAAAGTGAATAAAGCAGATCATCTTTGAGGTGACTGACAGTAGAGCTGGGCGATACTGGGAATTTTGTAAATACAGGGCCAGTACCAATACCAATACCGATACTTATTCATATTAAGCTTGATCTATCACGAAACTGCTGACCTTTTGGTGTTTTTGTGATTTTCGTCTTTGGATTCTTTTGTTAAAATCCAGGCTAGAATTTCGTCCAACTTTATAGGTGACAGCAAAATACTTTAATATCACAATTAACATTTTTGTGTAAATATTCCTTGGAGTTGACTTGTTCTGTTCATCATGTTTTTTCTGGTCCAACCAGCGCTTGACACTGACACCGGCCAACCGGCCAAATGCTGGTAAAATTTTGCTGTGGCTAGTAACAATTTCTGTCTCACAAGCAACTTTGGCTGCTAACTTATTTTTTGATATGACACACCACAATAGTTGTACCAATTTTTTTTGTATTTAAAATGTAAAAGCAAGAATATTGTGAAGAAGAAAAAACTGACAGCAAAAATGTGGCTAGCATAAAGACTAAATGGCTAATGACTGAGGAAAAACACTAGCCACAGTGGCTAGTTAGCCAAAAAGTTAGCATCAAGCCCTGGGTCCAACTATTATATTATATCTGTCAATACTTGTGTAAATTCGCTTGCATTCTGTGCCCTTTCCCGTTGCTTTAACTCTATTAATTTCTCCATTGTGGAAAAAATAAAGGATTATCTAATGTTATTTTTATCTTAGATAACACCTTTCAATGCGACAGCGTGTCAAGCTGGGCTGTAGCGATACACTAATATCAAGATACGATACACGATATACGATATTCGGCTTACGATATGATATATATATCGATATTCATCTTACAATACATTTACATCATTTTCTGAAAGATTTTAAAGGGACAAAGTGATTTTGGTGACATCTTGTGAGTGTTCCAATGACTTTATTTGAATTAATTGAACTGAAAGCATCAATTACACATTATATGGCTGACAGGCAGCTTGCAAATGCTGGACAAAATGAATAAAAGATGTGTTGAGAAAAATAGTTCCATTTATTTAAACAGTGCTAATTGTTGCTTGCAAGCTTTTAAAGGTGGGACACGGGGGTTTTGAAAGAAGCTTAGAATATCGATACCCACGGCTGAAAAATCGCTACGCGATAAAATATCGATATATATCGCAGAATTGATAAAAATCATTCAGCTCTAATGTCAAACACAGACTTCAATGAATTCACACTCAGTTGGTGCTTGTGGGAGAGAAAAAAGCTTGAGTATCGATCATTTTACACGAGAATCATTTAATATCAATACCAGCGTTGGTATCCATATTATTGATATTTGAATCGATTAGCCCACCTCTAACTGACAGTAATCCAGTGCACACCGAGCAAGTGTTTGGCTGTTATTTGAAGTTTTTCTTTCTGACTGGTAGAAGACGGAGCTGCTGTTTGTTTTAAGCCATGCTGTGGTGTTTTATTAGCCTGCTGAAGTGGCTGAGGGACGCGGAGCTACACGTCAGCCGTCAGATAAAGGCACCCGAAGGTAAACAGCTTTCTCAACTCAGAGTACAAACCTGGAAAGATAGCAGGCAGCAGCCTGTGGCTGAATTTGATAGTAAAACAGACGTTTTAATCCAGCAGCTTTCTTTACTTTTGTGTCTGTCCATCAATACAAAGATAAAACCAACTAACGCCTCTAAAACTCATGAAACAGACTTTAATGACCCGTCGTCACTGTTTGTTGCACAGAGAAGAGAGCGAGAACCCGAAGAGAGTTGGTTTATGACATTCAGCAAATACGTGAGAAGAAGAAGAGCACTGGTGTGAGAGAGCTGTCATGTCTCGAGGAAACATTTTATGATGACATCCTGGTAACTGTCGAGGAAGAACAAACTTCAGAGGCGTTCAGCGCAAAACACCCACAGCACGTCTCACGAGAATCATTTATTTTATTTTATTTTCTCCCATAATTATCTCTGGAACGTCATTAGATGGTACAGATGTGGAACCGGACAGATATAAAGATAGCACAAAGTGTTTAAGCTGATAAACAATCAGAGCTTCACGTGTTCACTGATCCATTAAACCACATGTGTCAAACACAAGGCCCGCAGGCCAAATGTGGCCTGTCACGTCCTTTTATGTGGCCCTCGAGAGCTTGGACATTGTTGGCTTAAATTTTAAACCAATATTTTAAGACTTAAAATAAGCTTACACCGCTTTAAAGCGCATATTGACAATAAACTACATGTCCCATCATGCATTTCGTTGTTAACCACAACGATAACAGTAGCTATGAGCAAAACGATTTTTCAGAATGGATGAACTTAAGAAAAACCTTTACAAAGTAACCCCAACATGTCCAAGAAAAGTATCTTTTGTGTTATGAGGCAGGTGTCAGTCATGAAAGAGTTTAATCCAAGTAGGCATTTTGTCAGCAAACACGGAGCTAAGTATGCTAAATTTAACCTGCAAGAAAAACAAAGAACCGCGTCCGCTTCTGAAACCAAGGTAATGGATACTCTCAGTGATGTTTACCACAAACCCTGAGTTTGATTTTCTTTGCATTTTGTTACATTCATGCCATCAATCTGGCCCTTGAAGGGGAAACCATGATGTGGCCCTCAGTGAAAATGAGTGACACCCCTGCGTTAAACGTTCACGGTTCTGAAGGGGAAAAGAAAGGAAATATAAAAGCCTCGGGCAGAAACCAGCAGCTCTGGATCAGAAGGTTCAGGAGGAACCTTTGACCAGTGCTCTTTCCAGAAGTGCCTCAGCTCAGACACATCTGTTGGACGTTGAGCGTCAACGGGCCTTGTGATGTCGTTAAACAGCAAACACGGAGCTCCTTTGTTGTTGATCTTGTCATTCCAGGTTGTTTTTCCTTCTTTGCAGTTTAATATGTCTGCGAACTGGGGCTTCGGCAAACAGCAACAGTGGTGCGCTGCCACCAGGAGGAGATGGACCCTGTTACAACCTTCTAGCTTTTAGCTAGCCCACATTAACGGGGGGTTCAGATTTCTGCCGGGGGCTCAGCCACCCCGACGTTATTCTGTGGAAGCAACCTAACGTAGAGCAGACACATAAATGGAGATGTTTGCCAGGTCTTCAGACTCTCAGCTGTTACCCGTGAGCTCCTCTTTGCCTCACGTTTCTTTGTTGTGCCTTCGGGGTCATCAGGCCTGTTTCCCACATCAAGGAAGACTTTATTTATAGACATCATTTTGTGAGCCTCTCCTGTGTTTTGCAGATCATCTCCTCTTGATCTTGATTCGTGAGGCAGGTTCACATCAGCAGATGCTTCTCATAAACAGGAAATGTTAAACCTTTTAGTGTCCTTCCCCCCCTCAAAGTAGCTCTAAACCACATCTTCAGACTTATTTCATTTATTGGACTCCAGATGTGCAAACTACTGGCTCCGATTAACTTTCATTAAAGTCGTTACTCTTGATGGTTTCACTGGTTTTCTTTTCCATCAGCACTGGTTTAATGGATGTTTTCAATAAAGACATGAGAAGTGATAACTACTTAAGAGCAGTATCTGTCTGTGATTGTGACTTGGATGAAGATCACATCACATTTTAAGTCTAATTATTGCAGAAAGCCAGTAAAGTGCAGGAAGTTCACATGCTTTTTTTTCCTCAGAACTTTATCTTTCATGGTCATTGTTACTGGAGCGTTTGTTACATCCGATTTAAAGTCCCGCTGAAACATGCTATTATCCATGATGCTTTGCAGCGTTGTATTTTCAGAAAAAAAATGCTCATATTTCAGGAGAACATGGGAGAGCAGGTACTGGGTGTCAAAAACCATCCTGTCACTGTCAATGAGCTGCTCAGACTTCAAGGGTATTGTGAGTTCACAGACCCAGATAAAACTATCTGGCCTCCACAACCAGATCGCTACACATCCTTGCAGCCTTTGCTGCTCCTCAAACTTTGCATTTAAACTGCAGGAATGAAGAGTTGAGTTTTATCCTCTGATATGGCACGGATCAGACGTGAACAGTGGATGTGTAAACTGTAAAAAAAAGGGCATGGATTTAAATATTATCTGATCAGTTTCAGGTCTTATTTATATGTGGAAATAAATCAGATATTAACTGGATACGTGCATTTTTGTCTAGCGTTGTTCTGATTCTGATACCAGTATCGCAAATTGCTCCGATGCTGCCAAAAATATCACGTGAGTACGGGAGATTATTTATTTACTGATTACTTCCGTTACACTACCAGCAAAAAAGAAATACAGTGATCCCTTGCCAATCCGCTGATTTAGTTATTTGCGGATTTTTCAGAAATATATAATATAATAAAAAAGATCAAGAAAAAAATCGCAGAAATTCCGCAAAAATCCACCCCACAGCAGACGAGAGGCTGCAGCCGCCAGCGAAACGTCAAAACGATGACTTACAGCCTCCTGTAAGCAACAGGCGAAACGCAGACGGCCCAGCAGTCTAGAATCTGAGCTCTGATTGGCCGAGACGCATCACTCAAGAATCACAGGATGTTGTGCACGTTCTCTCACTGCGAAGACATGTTGTGAGCCAGCCTGGTCCCTTTAAGAAGGTAGCCTTATGGGTAATGGTGTGGCCTTATGGGTAATGGAGTGCATGTGTCGTGGGAAGGCAGAATGAAAATGGGGTTAGATGAAAAGTGTAGTGAGCATCAACAGCAGCCCAGCATGTATAGATTTACATTCTCTGTTAACCGACAGGAGCCCAACAATACAACCTGTGTGATGTTACAAGTTCCTGCAGTGCCAGAATAAAGTTCCCGTTCCATGCAGAACGGTTGTTGATGTTAACGTGTTAGCCGCTAATTACGAGCCAAAAATAGCACAATAGCAGTGGTTTCTTTACTACGGTTCAGAGACCAGAGGCTGTGAAGGTAACAGAAAGACCACAGTTGAGCCTTTGTCTTGTTTCGCTGCAGTGACTTGCTACTTTTTTGCACTATTTAAACATATTTTAAACACTTTATTTAGTCTCGGGGGCTCCGGCTCCAGTTTGTGGATTTTAATTTTCACAGTGGGGGTGGCAGTCCCCATTAACCATGAAAAATAAGGGATCACTGAACTCTTGAACTCTTATTTTCAATATAACAGTGTTAAAATAAAGTAGTAGGTAGTTCTAGTGTTTTTCTAGAAAGTTAAACCACTCTCTATGCAGATTTAAAAAAACACATACAGAGACCAGAGACTCCAACATTATCCTTTGTGCATTTATTCAGGCCAAGAGCTTAAAAGGGAGCACTTGACAGCATCAAGGCTTGATGGTGAGGAAGAAATGGTAAAGATGCTTATTTAAACTGCCTGTTTGTGATGTGGTTTCCACGGTTACAGTAAAGCCAAAACAAGACGCACGGAGCAACCTGAGAGACAGAAAATGACCTGAGTGACCTGAATTCAGGACACGTGACCTGCTGCAAAGGGCATGTTTGCTTTCCTCACCAGTTTTGTTGCACGTCTTTAAAAAAAAATGAGTTTTGGAGGCCTTTACCTAAGACTTTCCAAAGTGGACCTGATGCTCAACTAGATGATATCATGCAGCACTTTTCTAGCAAAGGTTTTTTTTTCTTTTTTTTTTTTTTTTAAGTCTAAGCTTTTACCACAGTTAAGCCCTTTACAGCCATTTAAAGCATTTTTATGCACCATTTACTCTCAAAATGTAACAAAGACATTTTTCATGTGTGTTTGCATTTTTATGTGTCTGGCACTAATGCACGTGCACTCCAAGGCTTTCCTGCTTGTGTGTTTTATGCATAAATGAGAAGAACAAAAAGGAAAAGGTCAGTTGGTAACCGTTTTAGATCAGTCATTTAAATTCAAGAAGGTGAAATGTGATGAAACAGTTGGAGGCCTGCACATAACTTCAGTGTTTACCAGAGAGACAGGTGTGTGTGAGAAACCTGCAGTAGAGGAACAGGTGATTATCTCCTTACCCACACAACTGAGAGACGCAGTAATATATCTGCACACACAAACAGATAAGCAGAACCAACAGAAACAGACACCCGCGCATTTGTTTTCCATCAGAGCTCGTCTTACTGTAGGGCGACTGTACGATGTAGAGGAGGCGTCACGCTCTCTGGTCCGGTTTACTGATCGTCGGGCTTGACCGGCGAGCGTTTGACGGGTTGTGGACGAGCTGCGTGGCTGCACGAAGGACCTCTCGATGGACACAAACTGAACTTTCTGCACAGTGAAGTTGTCACGTGACATCACGAGAGAAGCAGCTGGAGCATCTCAACCGGGCGCAGGACAGCTTCGCTGGAAGGCCAGCTCACAGTAAGAGACGTCGCAATGCAGTGATGTTTATCCAGCATTCAGAGTATCATGTCTTTGTTTCCACTGAGGATGCGTTTCCACAGACAACAGATCCATCAAGCTGAGACCCAAAGCCACCTAGCTAGTCAAGAGCACGCAAAATTAAATTACGCGTTGTTCAAAACTGTTAGTGCTCAGTAAAGATTAGGGGTGAGTATTGGCAAGGACCTCGCAATACCATATGTATCATGATACTTGGGTCACGATACAATATTATCACGATATCGCAATATCACGATATATTGTGATATTCTACCTAGTTAATATCAAAATTAAAAGTAAAGATGGAAAATCAAGTTGCTGTATATGTTCATCAGATGATATTGATCATTCAGAGGACAAATTGAATCAAAACTATTTGCTTCAAAACAACCTATTTATTGTTTATTATTGGTGTTTTTGCACATTTTAAATTTTCTTAAAAGAATTGTTATTAGGAGCTAAAAAATCAATATTATACTGGACGGCTGAAAATCATGATATATTGCCAAATTGATTTTTTTTCACACCCCTAGTAAAGATATTGTTTTATTCCCCCTCTCAATAAAGTAAGCATGGCAGTAAGCACTAGTTTGTCCATTTGAGTCTACCGTAACTGTCATGTACAAAAAAATAATAATCCGCCCTGTGCCAGCAGAGCAGTCATGGACCCAGACATTATCCCATCGTGACATCAGCAGAGGCCATCATGGATCCGTTGGGCCCCGGGGACGATGGCGGGACAGGTGAGTGGAGAGCAAATCTACACCAGAGACATCTAGTGGCTCAAACTGCAAACTGCACACAAAAAAAAAAGCAGCTCAGTCTTGAACCGGTGATGATTCCTGTTTGGAAATTACTCTGCTTTACGAAAAACACAGTTATTGAAACTATGCAGCCTTTCTGCCAGTGGTTAAACATTAAAGATTGAGACAATAAACAGAGAAAAAAAAATGTAAATCTAATGTATTTAAGTCCTGAACAGCCTACATGTATCTGATACATTCCTAACAGCTACTTGACCTGTAACAACCATCCCACAACCTCCTGACCAGAACTGTTGACAGATATTTGACCTTTCTACTGACATCCTGCTGAAAAGATCCTGAGACTCGTTCAGTCAACAACCCTACAGCATCTATCTGAAGTGGCGCGCTGATCTGTTGAAGACAAACAGGCATCGAGACTTTATTCTCATTAATGTGAGGCTGCATAGATGCTGAACGCTGCTTAAATCATCTTTGTTCCCATGCGGGAATTTAGTTTTTCCTCTGGCTTTTGCTAAAGTCACATTATATTGAATTTGTTTGAGAGCTGAGCTTCAACGAACCAAAAGCGGCTTGTCCTGCCAGGACACTGAGCTCCTGTTTTCTACCCGTGTGTCCGGACGCCTGCCAAAGAGTTTGCAAGATAAATTTGAGGGTTTACAGGGAGCATGAAAGGGTGAAAGATGATTTCTCCTACACACGCTTCCCATTCATGTGTGTTTTCTGGTCATGTCAGCGGGGGGGATTTGCTCTGTCAGCCCAGCTCAGTCCAGAAGGATGTCTTTTAAGATTAACGATAAGAGAGGACGGATTTTAATGATATGTTGTTCATGGTTCCCACAGAAGGAGGATCAACAATGGATTTTATATCTCTGCTACAAAGTGCTGGTGAAGATTTGTGCTTCTCTGCAATATTTCTCAACAGCTGTTTGTGATTAGTTATTAGTCATATCCATGAGAAGATGAATTGTGAAATTGTCTTCCTATTAGATCTGATCTTAGGGATCCTGTAGGTTTGAAATCAATTATCTACTGACTAAACTGAAACCGTCAAGTAGCACCATCAACCTCGAGTGTGATGATGTCACAGTTAAAAACGCTTTCAAACTGCATGTTAAATGTCCTTAAAAATGGCATGCTACTCTTTAAAATCTATGTGCTCGTAGATTAATGACAACAATGAACAAACTCATGGTGGATGACAGAAATCTTAAACTTCAGCAGCACCTCAGCTGGTTGTGCTTCAGCAGATAGATGGAAATGACAGAATTAAAGAAGAACAAATGACTTTTGTTCTCCTTAAAATATTGGTTTAAATTTCATTTAAGTGAAGAAAAGCCTTGTCTAGCAGCAGAGATCACCTGTAGAGCTGTAGCGATACACTAATCTTGTGATATGATACACGATATTTGGCTCACGATACGATATATATCAATATTCATTTTATAATACATTAACATCATTTTCTGAATGATTTTAAAGGGACAAAGTAATTTTAGTGACATCTTGTGAGTGTTCTAATGACTTTGAATTAATTGCACTGAAAGCATCAATAACACATTATATGGCTGACAGACAGCTTGCAAATGCTGGACAAAATGAATAAAAGATGTGTTGAGAAATATAGTTTCATTTATTTAAACAGTGCAAATTGTTGTTTGCAAGCTTTTAAAGGTGGGACACGGGGGTTTTGAAAGAAGCTTAGAATATTGATACCGGCAGGCGAAAATTCGATACTCGATACTCGATAATATATATTGCAGAATCGATAAAATCGCTCAGCTCTGATCACCTGTGTCTACTGATAGCAAATTCCAGACAAAGTACGTTCCTGTTCCCGTCCTGGACAGCTGACCATGTTCAGCACTATGTCCAGTGTGAGAATGATGAAACCAGCTCCCAGAGCCACGGTAGACGTCTCAGCAGTCAACTGAGATACCGAAGAGCATAATGCTAACAAAAGGACCTTAAAAAAGTCGCTGGGACGTCTAAAATTAATGTCTGAAAACAGAACCACTGTAGTGTTTCAGAAAAGATGTCTGTCCACACATACACGTAAACACACCACGCAGCCGTAAACACACAACGCAGCCGCAACACACCACGCAGCCGCAAACACACCACGCAAACGCACCACGCAGCTGTAAACACACCACGCAGCCGTAAACACACCATGCAGCCGTAAACACACCACGCAGCCGCAAACACACCACACAGCCGCAAACACACCACACAGCCGCAAACACACCACACAGCCGCAAACGCACCACGCAGCTGTAAACACACAACGCAGCCGTAAACACACCATGCAGCCGCAAACACACCACGCAAACGCACCACGCAGCTGTAAACACACCACGCAGCCGTAAACACACCATGCAGCCGCAAACACACCACACAGCCGCAAACACACCACACAGCCGCAAACGCACCACGCAGCTGTAAACACACCACGCAGCCGTAAACACACCACGCAGCCGTAAACACACAACGCAGCTGCAATCACACCACACAGCCGCAACCACACCACGCAAACGCACCACGCAGCTGTTAACACACCACGCAGCCGTAAACACACCACGCAGCCGTAAACACACCACGCAGCCACGCAGCAACACCACGCACACACACACCACGCAGCCGCAAACACACCACGCAAACGCACCACGCAGCTGTTAACACACCATGCAGCCGCAAACACACCACGCAGCTGTTAACACACCACGCAGCCGTAAACACACCAAGCAGCCGTAAACACACCACGCAAACGGACCACGCAGCTGTTAACACACCACGCAGCCGTAAACATACCACGCAAACGGACCACGCAGCCGTAAAACACACCACGCAGCCGTAAACACACCACGCCGATGTAAACAGGCCACGCAGACGTAAACGGACCACGCAGCTGCAAACACACCATGCAGCCGCAAACACACCACGCAAACGCACCACGCACCTGTTAACACACCATGCAGCCGCAAACACACCACGCAGCTGTTAACACACCATGCAGCCGCAAACACACCACGCAGCTGTTAACACACCACGCAGCCGTAGACACACCACGCAAACGGACCACGCAGCTGTTAACACACCACGCAGCCGTAAACACACCACGCAGCCGTAAACACACCACGCAGCCGTAAACACACCACGCAAACGGACCACGCAGCCGCAAACACACCACGCAGCCGTAAACACACCACGCAGATGTAAACACACCACGCAAACGGACCACGCAGCTGTTAACACACCACGCAGCCGTAAACACACCACGCAGCCGTAAACACACCACGCAGCCGTAAACACACCACGCAGCCGTAAACACACCACGCAAAACGGACCGCGCAGCCGCAAACACACCACGCAGCTGTAAACACACCACGCAGATGTAAACACACCACGCAGACGTAAACGGACCACGCAGCTGCAAACACACTATGCAGCCGTAAACACACCACACAGCCGCAAACACACCACGCAGCCGTAAACACACCACGCAGCTGTTAACACACCACGCAGCCGTAAACACACCACGCAGCCGCAAACACACCACGCAGCCGTAAACACACCACACAGCCGTAAACACACCACGCAGCCGCAAACACACCACGCAGCCGTAAACACACCACGCAGATGTTAACACACCACGCAGACTTAAACGGACCACGCAGCCGCAAACACACTATGCAGCCGCAAACACACCACGCAGCCGTAAACACACCACGCAGCCGTAAACACACCACGCAGCCGCAAACACACCACGCAGCCGTAAACACACCACGCAGCTGTTGACACACCACGCAGCCGTAAACACACCACGCAGCTGTAAACACACCACACAGCTGTTAACACACCACGCAGACGTAAACGGACCACGCAGCCGCAAACACACCACGCAGCCGTAAACACACCACACAGACGTAAACGGACCACGCAGCCGCAAACACACCACCACGCAAACGCACCACGCAGCTGTAAACACACCATGCAGACGTAAACACACCACGCAGCTGTCCGTGCTCACTGTGCATTTGCACACATGTGAAAACGGGCTTAAAAGCCGATTGATCTTATGGCTTTTCTCCTGCACATGTGAGCAGTTTCAGTTTTATTAGATTCAGGCTTTTGTTTCAAACAAACTGATACCAAAGACACAAAGGTTCAGTCACACTTCTTCTCTTCTGTTCCTTCTCTGTCGCTGTTTGCTCCGTCATCAAAACACGTCTGTGACACCTCCAGGCAGTGGTCATGTGGTCACGTGACTTCTTAGTTGCAAATCAGTGCAACTACGTCATTGTTTTCAACCTCTTTTTGGTTTTGTTCATCCACATTAGACTGCAGCATTTACATTTACTAACTGAAACAGGGTCCGCAGCAGTTTGAAAATGTGAATTTTTTTTCTTCAAAAACATTACAAGAATAATTTTTTCCTTTTTTTCACTTTTGTAACTTTTCTCTGTTTCTTTTTCAGTATTCTTATTAAAATCACATTTCCCCAGGGCACCAGATGACTCACTATCACGTTTCGTTCTCAGTTTTTGTAACGATAATTTGTATTGATGTAGCCGTTGAACCAATTAAAAATGTTCATATTTCATTATCATCTAGAGTTTGATGAATGGCCGGTATTTTCAGTCGGGGGTTCAGTGTTGTAGACAGACTTTGTTCACGTTAGTCTTGATTGCTGATGTTAAGGTGTAATTTTGCTGCCACAACGGACTTCTAAAACTAACAATCTCCACTATTTGGTCTTTGAGACGCAGGTTGATCCTGCGAGAGGAAGGAATAAAAGACAAGAATGAAAGACAAAATGTTTGAAGGCAGGTAGTTGGAGAAGTAAAAACTACAGGCAGGTTAGTTTCACGCCGAGATGAAAACCTTTCTGGTGTTCAGAGATTAGAAAATTAAGCCACAGAGGTCGAGGCCACGTGTTCATATTGGTGTAGGAAATAAAGAAAGTGGTGAAAGGTGGGCAGAGGGATGGATAGAGCAGCAGATGTGTGCAGTGAGACGGGCGGAGGGCCTGCAGTCCGTCGTTTCGCTGGTTCGGGATTTGAGTGACAGCTGGATCTAACACTGGGACGAAGACACAGCACTTCTTGTTAGTAGCTTTGGATTGGAAACAGATGTGAACTCTGCTACTGTTAGCAGTTTCACCGACTGCCTGACTGTTTTGCTGACGGTCTACCTGCCCGTCTCGCTGAGAGACTTCCTGCATGTTTCATGCTTTGACTCGCACCAAAAACCTGAGGGATGTCAAAAACTTTTTTTTTCATTCCGACTAACATCTACAGCTCAATGCATTAGTGATAACAGACGTCCAGTGACATGGACCTCAGAGACCTGCTGCAGACCTGCAGCAGAGCTGAGCTTCATCTCCTCCTAAACTAAAGCAGCTGTGTTTTCACAACCGTGCATCTGCTGCGATCTCTTAAAAAGCATAATCCTCTCTTTCTCATGCCAGCAAACAACAAGTGATCCTCCATGCTCTCCTCCGTCTTTATTACTCGGAGCAGCTGGTCAGCAGGTGTCACTAATGGTTACCATGGAAGCTGCTCTTGTTTCAGAGTTGGTCTGGAGGTCGGTCGGCTGGGAGACAAGCGGTCATCCGCTGGTGCACTTACCAAAGAAGAGTTCAAACCTTTAAAATGACGAAGGAAAGAGCTGCTCGGCGTTCGTGGGCTGAGCAGAAAACTTCCTCAGATGCCTTTTCAGTTTGATGGATTGTTAATAAAACCCTCAGAAACTTTAATTTGAATCTAAAAGGCAGCCTGTGTGTCCCCAATGACCTGAATGCATAAAAGCAACTCATTCATGTGAGAAGAAAAGGGTGTCTGAGTGTATTTTTCAAGGTTGTTCGTCATACTGAGACTGTTTAATAGAGAGCTGAACAGACTGATGCAGGAGGATTTTTAATGACCTGAAGCCACTTAAACAGACTGGGGAAACTGCAGCAGCTTAATGGAGCTATATAAGTCAGTCCGTCCTTTGTTGCTAAACTAAACTGAGTTTAATTAATCTAGGGTCATGAATTCTGAATCGAACCAACACCAGACCAGTCTACCATGTTTCACGTGACTGTCTCACAGCTGATCCACTGTCTCTTTGACTGGATCTCTGTCCAGAAAACTGTCTTCCTGCTCTGTCTGCGATGCTTCTGTCTCTCTCATCGGCACTTTTAGACCGATGAAGCGTCAGCTCCATGCAGCCAGTGTGAACCCAGAGTGTCCTGCTCAACCTGTCTCACTTCCTTACATCCACATCTTTTTTTTGAACTCTCAACATTATCTATATCTTCTCTAACTTGTTTGTCATCTGTGTGTGTGTAAGAATTAAAAGAGTAATTTTACTTGCATTTACAGCCATAATGATACTCGTGATAAATTAGTTTGCCATGTTACTTCCATCATTTGGACTAAAGACTCAGGCTCAGACCTCTTCGCCTTCCATTGATTAATTAACAATTATCTTTAAATTAAACGCTCACGTGACGTCTCGTCTCGTTGCAGAGGCGTCAATGAACCAGCCGGGATTCCCGCAGCAAGACTTGGCTCTGCTGTACACCCTCCCCCTCCCCCTCTCCCCCGACCCCATCAACCCGCTGACTCACCTGGGGACGCTCGCGGCCGGACACGACGCACCGAGGACTGGATGGAGCAGGTGAGACTGCTGACCGGCTGCGCTCTCGACCTCCGCCTCCAAAAAAAAAAAAAAAAAAAAGACCCGAAAAACACACTCACGCAAACACGGTGTGAGAGAAGGGGAAGACGCGGCTTGTTGTGGTTTATCCCAAACTTTCTTCTCTCTCTCTCAGAGAACCCTGACCGTGTTGTGAGGAATGAGCGCTCGGGCGTTAAAATGCGTTCAGGGTCTTCCCGCGGTTACGCTCACTGCTGGAATGAGGAGGCGGAGGGATGGCGTGGAGGTATTAGACTGCCTGGAGGAGACGGGTTAGGGGAGGTGGAGACCCCACCCCTGCTACTGAAATCCGAACAAAGGAGAGAGTTTGGGGAAAGAGAGGTGAGCCGGGCTGGGGCGCGCGGAGCGCACCGTGGCGCACGACTCAGCGAATCACAGCAGATTCTTTCTCTCCTTTCGTTCACGTGAAATGCGTTAAATGTCGTTCAGTATCTACTCTTTTACCTGCAAATGCCTCTTATGAGTTTTATTGTCCTAAGTGGAGGGCCAACTTCAGTCAGTGATGATTAACAACCAAGCAAACAATAAAATACACCAACTGAGTTGGTGGAGATATATACTAGGGCTGGGCAAGTTAACACGTTATAATCGCATTAACTCATTAATCTATTAACGCCAAAATTTATTATATCGCACGTTAACGCATGTTGCTCACATGATTTTGTTTTGAAAAGTCTGTTACTGACCGGAACCGGAAGACAATTAGCAGGTAAACATAAGGAAAAGCTAAAACAGACATGAAGAGCGGTAAAAATCTGTGAACTTTACAGTTCGGGTAGCAATATTAACAATTCTGTCTGAAAAGAAATTCTGGACTGCAACAATACTTTTGCATCATTCCTCCATGTTCCATCAGATCTGCTCCATGTGTTCACTGTCCTGCTGTTCTCTAGCTGGTTACTGCAGTGCGGCTCCATCTAGTGGCACAGATGTGTAATGACAACAGAAAGTCCAGTCCTCCATTATAAAACAAATTCAGTTCTGTGGCCCATTTTTTAATTTCGTATTTTTGATCCAAGTCTAAAATTGAAATATTAAAAAAAAAACAGCCATTTTTATCATTTTTAAAATTAGTTTTAAGAAACGAAAAAACGTAATAAAATGTCACTTTTTTAATTTTTTTAATTTTTTGATTGACAATTGAAAATGGAAAGAATGAATTATATATGGATTGGTTAGGTTACAGAACTTTAACATGGACATTTTCATTTTAAAGTTCTCCCAGACGGAGGATTCAACAGAAACAAGGTTATTTGTAACAACTGACAAGTTGAACTCCCCGTTAAAAGTTTCTGCTGTTACCTCAGAAATTACCTGTTTTAATGTTCTGATTGTGCTGAGACACAATCATTTTGTTGGATTTTGTTTGTAGACTTTTTTTTATTTTTAAAAAAAAAAAAAAAAACAGGATGACATTAATGCCCTGGCAGTGGCAATAAGCTTTATTTTATTTTATATTTTTTAAGATGAGATTAACACTAAATATGTTACTGACAAGTGCTGATGTTAAAAGTGTTTGAACAACAAATCTTATGACACTTTAGTTCATATGGCAGCAGAACATTTAAATAAAAGTGCATTTTACACTACTTTTGAATTCATTATTTGATTTTGCGTATACAATGCGATTAATCGCAATTAATCAGGGAAAACATGCGATTGATTGCGATTAAAAGTTTTAATCGTTGCCCAGACCTAATTAATATATATATATATATATATATATATATATACATAGCAGGTTTTTGTCACCTCCCCATACTCGTCCCAAACAGGAGGTTTGTGACCAAACTCTCCACTTGTCCACTTTCGTGACCCTGACACCTGTTGACTCGTGGTGACCAGGAAACCTACCAATAACTGCAGTCCATACGACTTTCAGCCACTTGTGTCGGAGCAACTTCTGGACCAGAGGACATACTTGTTTAGAGGTGAAAGTGCATTCCTCTCCCCCCAACCCCCCTTCTGTCCCCATTCACTGCACCGGCTGTGAAATACCAGAAGGTCTGAGCTCCTGACTGTCCTCTGACCTTTGAAGAGGACAAGGTCTGGTGGCGGACCACACACACAGGAGCATCCAGCCAGTGTGACCCCTAAACTGGACGAGACATCCAGTGTAGCTTCACAGCTGAAGCAGCTGTAGGAGGGCAGATCACGTAAATAACCAGATACGTCATTGCACAAATGTCAGTCAATCATCGCTCTGTTTTCTGTAAAATATGAAGCTTCGCTAGAAGCTGAGAAAATATTGAAATGATTAAGACACTCAATAAAACAAGAAGTTAAAAAAATACTCAGATGAAGGGTTACATAAATCTGACAGCTTAATGTGACCATGTGAAGGAGTAAAAGAGTTGTGTGTCAATGTCACTCAAATATGTAGGGCTTTAAATAAAAGAAAATAAAGACTGAAACTAAGCTGCTCCGTTGACAGGAGCAGGACTGTCTGTTTATAGTCTGGACACTGATGGTGATATTGTGGTTTTGGGCCTAAATCCAGTGAATTTCCTTGTTACCAGAGCTGGATAGTAAATCCAACTGCTTGTATAATCTGATCAGGTCATTGAAAGCAGGAAACTTGCATCGGGGTTGTGTTTTTGGAAGCAGGTTTTCACCCGCGTAGGTCAGGTGTGTCCATCATCAGCTCCAGGAAGGTCGTGAACAGCGACGACAGCTTCAGTGATCCCAGCAGCGAAGTGTCTGAAAGCTCCATTAACTCCAGCAGCTGGTCCGTCCCCTGATGGTTGTCCTAGTTTCCTTGAGTGTGTGGTGACGGTGGTTCAAGCAGGCGGCTGCAGCGGTCGCAGGTTTGACTCCCGGCCCGCAACCCTTTATAAAGAAAAATTAAAGTATGTTATCTTGACTGATGTCGTTGGTAAATATTGCAATTGGCTTTCAGAAATAATTCAAACAATTGTTTACCTAAAGTCTGTGGGGGAAGAACTTCATGCTTGACAAAATGAGAACAAGGTGCAACTCCTCAGAGCTGGTCACCAGACAGAGATGTTTCTGTCAGAACTTTATTAGCAGAGGAGTACATGAATCCTGGTCGTTAAACTCTGATGCATTTACCCGCTGCAGGTAGAGGGATGATCCCTGTACAGCTGAGCGATTTTAGAGTATCGATTTTTCAGTCGCGGGTATCGATATTCTAAGCTTCTTTCAAAACCCCCGTGTCCCACCTTTAAAAGCTTACAAGCAACAATTTGCACTGTTTAAATAAATGAAACTATTTTTCTCAACACATCTTTTATTCATTTTGTCCAGCATTTGCAAGCTGCCTGTCAGCCATATAATGTGTAATTGATGCTTTCAGTTCAATTCAGTTCAAAGTCATTGGAACACTCACAAGATGTCACCAAAATCAATTTGTCCCTTTAAAATCTTTCTGAAAATGATGTAAATGTATTGTAAGATGAATATGATATATATCGTGTATCGTATTGTATCGCGAGATTACAGTGATCCCTTACAGTGATTTTTCGCGGTTAATGGGGACGGCGCCCCCCCCACGAAGATCAAAATCAGCGAACGGGAGCCAGAGCCCCCCGAGCCTCAATAATGTATTTAAAATATGTTAAAAAACCGTAAAAAAGTAGCGAGACACTGCAGTGAAACAAGACAAAGGCTCAACTGTGGTCTTTCTGTTACCTTCACAGCCTCTGGTCTCTGAACCGTAGTAAACAAACCGCTGGTACTGTGCTATTTTTGGTTCGTAATTAGCAGCTAACAACAGCAAAAGAAACAGTCTGGTTTTCTCTGCATGGAACGAGCACTTTATTCTGGAACTGCAGGAACTTGTAACATCACACAGGTTGTATTGTTGGGCTCCTGTCGGTTAACAGAGAATGTAAATCTATACACGCTGGGCTGCTGTTGATGCTCACTACACATTTCATCTAACCCCATCCCACGACACACAGACTGCATTACCCATAAGGCCACACAATTACTCATAAGGCTACCTTCTTAAAGGGACCAGGCTGGCTCAGCATTTCTTCGCAGTGAGAGAACACGCACAACATCCTGTGATTTTTTTCGGCGATTTTTACTTGAATTTTTTATTATATTATATCCGAAAAATCAGCGAATAACTAAAACCGTGCAACTTGGCAAGGGATCACTGTAGTGTATCGCTACAGCCCTAGATCCCTGTCACATGTAGCAACGTGACTATGGTTTCAGTGGGTTATAGGTCGTAATTAAGATCCTATCACACATAATGATGAAGTAAACATGCTTTTTGTCTCATTTGGCGTTATTCAGGTGTTTTTTTGTTTTCTGTCTCTGATGGTTTCGTTTCTCTGCATGTACAGCTTCTGGGTGGTATTTCAGGGTTTTTTTTATTTTTTGGCCTCCTGATGCAGCAGAAACACTTGACGCTGTTTTACACGTGTGGCATTAAAAACAGACATTCAGGAGATTTATTTTTAAACTTTTGGTGTATTTGTTAACTGTTAGGACTGTCTCCTGCTAAAGTTCAGGAGTCCTCACGCGTCCCCTGTCGTCCCAGTCCTTTGTGTTTTCGTCAGTCACATTGCTGTCGTGTCCTCTCAGTCCTCCCTCGTTATCCCGCCCTCCTTCTCTCCCGCTTTCTCGCCGACAGTCTTTATTGTGAGCCGCATTCCAGACTGCGGGCCCCGGGGTTGCAGCTCCGCGTCTGGCTGCTCATTACGTCGTTACGGCGGGGGGGAAACACAGCCGGTGTGACAGCAGCTTTTGTTAGCAGAGCTCCACGGGGCCGGGCGGCACCTTCGCTCGGTTGCCCGCCCGCTGCTCCGCTCAGTGCCTGAAGTCCAGTCGCTCGTTACACGCATGAACGGAAACTGAACCGGTTCTCTGCCGGTTTAAAGCTGATATATGATTAAAGCGTCTTTTCCCAATCCCTTGCTCGGGAGGAAGATGATGACTTGTTTTTGTTACTGTTTATGTTGAATTTATACAGATGTGCTCAGAAACACATCTGTCTGAAGTATAAACTGCAGATTAAAAAAAGGAAAAACCCGGATGATGCTTCTTGTCCCAGTCGGTTCAACTTTGTTTCATCACTCTTTTTCTTGACATTACTGCTGTCACAACATGTAAAGTCCAAGATTTAAAGGCAGCAAATGTGACTCATAAAAAACCTCTGGCCCAGGTCTGTTTTGGACCCATTCTTTTCATTCTAAAAATCCCAATAAAATAGCAAACTAAACTAAATGTATGCCTAACTTAGACTTCCACACCAGTGTAGCCATAGCTCCAGTCTGCATTTCCTTGTGTTTTTTTAACCAAACACTATTGTTAATATAGACCTAACAGAAAAAGTCAAGACATCAATTGCCCTCAAAGCAGTTCACATCAGCCTCTGATTCACCCATTCATACACTGGTGGGTGGCTGCTACCATGCAAAGCGCTGCCAGACAAGTTGGGGGCACATTATGGTTCAGTGTCTTGCCCAAGGACACTTTAGCATGTGGACAGTTGGAGCCAGGATTGAACCACCAACCTTCCAGTCACTGTTGACCCGCTCTACCAACTGAGCTACAGTCACCAACCAGGTTTTAAAGGCTATTCTGTTTTTGTTAAGTAACTTATGTTGGCTATGCTACTCTATTCATTTTGTGAGCATCAATACCTGTTATTATTGGACAACCTGATTAATCCAGGTGTGTCTGAACATTGTAGCTACTCAGACACACCTGGATTAATCAGTTAGTCCAGTCAGTTTGTTGGTTCTGCAGTGGATTTGCAGGTTCTGAGCAGACCTGCCACAGAGGTAAGGTTTTAATTGCGGATGGGGACCGAACGCAGCGCGGAGCCAGCAGGTCCACGATCCGACTCCAAAGCGGATCCGGCACTGAGTGCAAGTGGACCTCTTTATCTTTGCTGCGTGGGTAAGTTCGCTCGTGTGTCAGTCAGTGTTCCTTAAATGCAGTCCTTCTCAAATAGTGGGGCGCCGTCCCTTGGGGGGGGGCGCAGTGCGATGCCGGGGGGGGGGGCGTCTGTGACCCCGGGGAGCCTTTTTGCCTTTCTTTTTTTTTTTTTTTTCTTTGTCATGCTGGAATAAGGTGTAATTGAACATATACTCCAGTAGGGGGCAGTGGCGTTCTCATTTTCACAGTGGGCAAAGGGAGTATTAGCTATATTGTGTCGGGTTTTTTTGCACAGAGGTGCGCGCACATCACAGCAGGAGATATGAAGTGAACAAACCCTCAAGAGACACCACAGAAAAATATTAAACAGGGATAAAAAGAAAGACGGAGATAATGAGACAAACGAAAGTCAGCAGAAAGTTAAGACGAGGAAATATGACGATGCTGATGTAGCGCTTGGCTTCACTGTGACTACGGTGGGATTGATGCACTTTAAATCTTTAAAAACTAAAAAACAATGTTAATAAAGTTATTCTTTGTTAATAGTTGATCTATATTTATTTATTTATTTATTTTTCTTAATGTTAATAAGGATACAGTGTTATGCAAAGGTGTACTTATCACAATTTTATAGACAAATTATACTATTTATAGTCGCGGTGTATGATGGGGGGCGCGAAATGTTTTCTTCTTCCTGTGAAGGGGGGGGGGGGCAGCAGAAAATAATTGGGAAGCGCTGCTTTAAGGAGGTGGAAATGTTTTTGTTGCCAGTTTAACATGTTAAGCTTCTGTTAATTTGTGATGCCAGCTGTCTGTCGTGTTTTACAAACATGTGTTGAACACGCTCGTGGTTCTTTTAATCGAGGAATGTCGGTTTTCAAACGCAGAAGCCAAAGAGTTTTCTTTCCATTTGGGTTGTGATAGAAAACCCCCGAAGTGTGATTCGTTGTTATAAGACACAACAAGAAAATAATGTCACCATGAAACATGAAGTGATGTAATCCTCTAAATGCTGTGGAAAAGCAGCGGATTCACCAGACCAGCTTTGAGATGAGCTCTTCCACAGTTCTCAGTAAGGCTACATGCAACGTGATCCAACAACCGTGAAATCCTGTCCAGCACAAACAAAAAACTGTTTAAATACAATCACACTGATTTTAATTTATGCTTGTAAACGTGACTAGACAGGGGTTTTTAAAAAAATATTTTTTACTAAAGTTATATTTTTAGCAGGTTCTCCAAGTTTCCGGTGAGAACTCTTGAGGTAAAGTATCCAGAGCTGCATTTCGACCAGAACCTGAAGAGCTTGGGCCTTTTTCAAGCAGCTCAAAGACAATTTAACCTTGAGTCCTGAGTGATTCCAACACATGGTCGTCAGAAGGGTGGATGTGCGTTGAGTGTGACGTCAACTGATCGAGTCTCTCAGAGAGATGAATCATCAAGTTGACGAATCTTAATTCTGATACGCGTGACATGAGCGAAGCATGACCAGCTCTTTCAGTAAAGGATTCAGCAGGTAAAGATGTCAGTGTTGGGATGACAAGGAGACTCAAGGTTCAGGAGTTGTACTTCTCAGTTTCCAGGCTCATTTATTTGTATTTTAAGACACATTTAATAGTGTAGATATTTTACAAGATTGATGCTTTTTCAGTCACGAGTCATCAAAGGTGTCAGTTAAGAAGGTGACATGTTCCCACCACTTTTTGTCTCAACTCATTTTGTCTCTACCACCTTTTAAAAGCTCTTGGTTAAACTCCATGTTTTTTTTTTGGCAGTGGGGGGGGGGGGGGTATTTATTTTTTTGGACATGTTGCTTCCTTATTGCGATGTGTCGTCTGTGATCTGAATGACTTTCAAAAAAAGGGAGTGATACGTTTGCAACCATGATCAGTCTCATTCCTTTGGTTCACTCTGTCTCCTCTTCAATTCAAATCAGTTCAATTCAATTCAATTCAATTCAGTTTTATTTGTATACTGTCTATTATAATGCAAGTTGTCTCTAGGCACTTTTACAGAGACCAGATCATGAGCCCTGAGCAAATATCTTTAACTAAAATGATAATATTAAATCCTAATCAAAGAAAATGGCAAGTAAAAAAACTCCCATAGCGGGAGAAAAAAATCTTCAAGCCAAACAGTGACAAGAAAAAACTCCACTTAAAGGGGAAGAAACGTCAAGCAGGACCTGGATCATATTGGGGGACCTTCCTGATGAGGGTCAGCTGAGTTAAGAAAGAAAAGAGGACGGTGACAGGACAGAGAGAGGATGTAGGACAGAGAGAGAAGAGCACATACATCCTGGCAATACTATGTCAGACAAAATCTATAAATAATAATGATCCATTAACTTTTAGACTTGTAATTGTATGCACCTTAATTCTGACTGGTTCATTGTTAGTACATGAACTACAGAGATGACTATATAAACAGATGTAGGCGGCAACACTGAGGTGGTCAGAGGGTCAGACTGCAGGTCAGCATGTTAGTTGGTTCCCTGAAGACATCTACACACACAGGTGGAGGTCAACGCTGGGATGACATCTATATAGACAGGTGGAGGTCAACGCTGGGATGACATCTATATAAACAGGTGGAGGTCAACGCTGGGATGACATCTATATAGACAGGTGGAGGTCAACGCTGGGATGACGTCTATATAGACAGGTGGAGGTCAACGCTGGGATGACGTCTATATAGACAGGTGGAGGTCAAGAATGTCTGCTTGGAAGCTTCTTAACCTGAGTTTGAGTCCTGGCAGGGTCAAGTCTGTACCTTCATAGCAACTCACAGTGAATGAATCCCAACTAATCTTTCAAGTGAACTCAACAAAATGGAGACTTGATTTAATCATCACTAATATTGCATCACAGTAAAAGTTCAAACGAGCTCATTGTCCCCAGCACTCCTGAAATCTTATTTAATGAGATGAATACCGTCTTTTAAAAACAAACCGACTCCCATACTCATCACAGCCGGGGATAATTACAGTAAAAAAAACAATCAGGAGAGAGGATTAAAGTCATATAAGTCGCTCATTTTTGCCTGACAAAAACCAGTAGCATTATTCAATGTGAAAAGATCCCAAACATTTTTTTTTCTGTCCATTTTGAGTGTTTAGTATTCTAATAGACGAGCAGAATAAGCTTGGGTGCTTTATAGTCATTTTGATCAGGATATGTCATTTAAGTAGCATATTAATCAGGTTTGCAAGACAGCCTTTTTCATCTCCGAAATATTGCCAAGATTAGGAGCATCCTCTCCCAGCGTGATGCTGAAAAATTAATCCATGCGTTTGTCAGTTCTAGACTGGATTATTGTAATGCGTTGTTAGCAAGATGTCCGAAAAGCTCACTGAATAGCCTCCAATTGATCCAGAATGCAGCAGCGAAGATGCTGACACGAATCCATAAGCGAGATCACGTCTCTCCCATGTTAGTCTCCCTCCATTGGCTCCCTGTGAAATTTTGAATTGCGTTTAAAATTCTGCTTCTCACATATAAGGCCCTTAATGGCCTAGCTCCTCGTTATTTGCAAGACCTGATAGCACGTTAGGCTCCTAAACTCTCCACTCTCAGAGTGCAGGATTACTCGTCGTTCCTAGAATATCCAAAAGTAGGTTTGGAGGACGGGCCTTCTGCTACCAGGCACCTTTATTATGGAACCAGCTACCAGTTTGGGTTAAGGAGGCTGATACCATCTCCATCTTTAAAACTAAATTGAAAACATTTCTGTTCAGTAAAGCCTACAGTTAGTCTAAACAATAGTGTGTAGGGGCTAATAGTTATAGGAGCTAAGACTAGAGTAGCTCGTCTTAATCACAGCTTCGTCCTAGCTATGCTGCTATAAGCCTACGCTGCAGGGGGATGCCAACATGATCTGCTGAGTGGTGTCTCTGCTGCTCTTTTCTTTCCTTCCCTTTCCTCCTCCCTTCTTCCTCCTCCAGCTCATTCAATAATTAATTAGGAGCACCTTGTTACTATAACTGTGCTCCATTTTCTTTTCTTTCCTGTGGTTTGTTGTGCTGTTTTGCCCCCCTTTTTTCTTTTTTTTTTATGTGTTTGCAGGCCAGAGTATCCTGGGTTGCATGCTGACTTGCAGTTCTTATTTGGAGCTGTTGTAGTTTGACCTCAACAGACTCACATCAACTCATCAAGTGAACGATAGTTCAGTTTCCTTTAGTCCTCATCAGTCGTTCACATTAATTTTTTTGACTTAGAGGGACAGTATTTTTTTTCCCCTCTGACTGAAGACTCCTGTAGTGTTTCCTGGTCTGGTTTGGTAGCTGCATGATCAACACACACACAAATACAGTGGATGTTTGTGACTGACAGCTCATTTGTCCCGCCAGGAGACCTGACGCAGGGATCCAAGGCTGTCAGATACCCGGAGCAGCGAGGGAGGCAGGAAGAGAGGCTCACGCTGACCAGAGCATCGTCATCCTGCACGCCAAGGTGGCCCAGAAGTCATACGGCAATGAGAAAAGGTCTGCAGAGGACTGAGCCAATATTCTGGCTGTAAATAATTACCGTATTGGCCCGAATATATTCGGGCCAATACGGTACTTCCATGACCAACCATTAGATTTGTTTGGTCAATAACCCATTTACTTGTTTGGTCTTTGTGATGCAGAAAAAAATAGATGGAAAAAAACTGTTAAGGTTATAAATAAATCATGAAGGATAAGAAAAACATCTTAGTGAGGCAGTTATGTACATCTCATGGTGGAAGATTTTAGAAAACAATTTTCACTTCTTCCATCGCAGCTGAGGAAATCCAATCAATGAATACCTAATATATTGATCAGGACCAGGACCCCCCTATCCCCCCCATCCCCACCACCACCACTGGTCCATGTATTTGTGCAACAAAACAGTTTAATTTGCTTCAGTTGCACATTGTCATTTCAATTCAAAACTTTTAATGAACTAATACAGTCATGGAAAAAATTATTAGACCACCATTTTTTCTTCACTTTCTTGTTCATTTTAATACCTGGTACCACTAAACGTCATCATGTGACTAAAACAGACAGAAAAGAAAACACTGAATGCATAAAAGCAGTGTTTTTGGCAGTACAACGCCATAGCTATTGATGTAAAAACTTAAGTGATTTAGGTTATAATCAAGAAAACCATGGAAAATGGTAAGATATCAGCTCTTAAATAAAACTCTTATGAGCAATCTTTGTGGTTATCGTTATGTTTGTCCTAACAAATGTACCTTTAGTTGTACCAGGCATTAAAATGACCAAGAAACTCAAGAAAACAAGGGTGGTCTTATAATTTTTTCCATGATTGTATAAGTTTAAGAAAAAAAAACAGTAATGAAATAAAAATATAAAGCTTTAAGGTTGTGATATATTATTGTTTGTCAAGCTAATTAGCTAAAAAATAAATGACCCAGTTATTTTACCTCTGATTTTAGTAAAAGTCTCTAAAATGAAAGCAGTTGTGTGAAAAATGTTTTTGAATATAATGTCTGACAACAAATCATCGGATATTTGGTGAATATAAAACATCTTTACAGTTTGTATAAAACAGAGAAGCTTTTTTAAACCTAAATGGGACGTTGATTTAAGTGAACCGTGTTTAATTCTGCTACTTGAATTTACTCGACCTCCTTGTCTCCAGGTTCTTCTGCCCTCCTCCTTGTGTTTACATCAGCGGTCATGGATGGAGAGTCATGCAAGACCATTTGAAAGGTGAGACAAAAGAAGAAAATAAAACTTTATTTTTTATTGTTAAGTGTGTATTGATGTTAAACGCAGCTCTGTGGATCCAGTTTCTGGATTCTTCATTCTGATCTTCACAGCTTCTCCTTTTTCTTGTGTCTCTAATCCATCTTCCTCCTCTGTCGTCTGTCTCTCGTCTCCAGCGGCTGGTTATGGAGACTCTGTATATCGAGTGTATGGCTTCATGTGTCTGGACAGCTCCAGCCAGTCGCAGGCAGACACGTTCAAACTGGTCTTCAGCGAAGAGCCGAACTCCAAGGTGACCCGCAGCAACATTAAGGCATTTTTACATTCTAAGTGTTTAGAGTGAAGATTTCCCGCTAGCTGCTACCCACTAACCGCTACCCGCAAATTGCGTATTTAGGAACCTCTGCTAACCGCTAATGCAATCTTCCCCTTGCTAAAGCCGCTACCCATTATGCCGACTCCCTTACTCACTTTGTAGGTGTGGCAATGGTCTTCTGCCCTTTCCACAAACTCGGTATCTTCCAATCGCAGGTTGCACGCAACCCGCATGTCGCGCGTACAAAAGCGCGTCCAAATGGCATCAACGTGCATCCACCTGGTCACATGTGGAAGTGCACAAACGTCTCCACCTCTGAAATTAACTCTTGTATAAAAGTGTGATCTGGCCTCAGTTGAACCCCTGAGAAAATAGCAGAGATTGTCTTAAACGGCTTGCTCGCCAGTTAAACCATAGACGACCAGAGCGTGTTTACTGGGAGGACACCAGCTATCTGAGACTTTCAGGTAGCTGATAGGAATTGTCTGTGTAAAAATATTTATATGTATATATCAGTGCAGAGGAGGAGGAGGAAGGAAGAGGAGGAAGCTCTACAGCAGAGTCCCAGACGGGCTGCACACGAGAGCCGCTCCAATCTGGAGGAAAAGATGCTCCATAGCGGTTAGCAGGTAGCGCAACCTGCTCTTAAAGGCAATGGCTACTGACGCACTGATTGGTTTAACAGGTGGAACGCCCTAACCACTACTATGCATAATGTAGTGGGTAGTGCAGGTGGGATAGCGGGTTTAGCAAGGTGGAAGATTGGTTCTTTGCGGGGGAACACCCCTCCTGCTACCCGCTATCCCTTAATAGCAGCTTTAGCAGATCTGACGGAAGATCAGGCCCATTATATTGTATGTAGGATGATCCATTTGCAGTCCAGGTCACGTGTTACAGAGAACAGCTCAGTTAATATAACGTATGGTGCTGCTGGCTAAAGCAAACCTGAATGCATTTACTCTTTGAATGTATAAACATTTTCGCATATTTTCATTGCTATTTCGCAAGTTGCTTTGTGAGTCCTGCTTATTGTTTCTATTTCTTTTAATTTGAGTCTGTTTAATTTAATGTATTACTTTTTCTTCTTTTAAGTCTCGCATCTGTGCTTTCCCGCTCTATGAAGCGCTTTGGATTGTGCTCTTGCTTGAAAAGTGACACATAAATTTACTTTAGCTGACATGTAATCTAATCTCCTTCACTGGAGATCATTTGCTCATTAACTCACTGTGAGGGAATCTGAGAACAGAAATCCAGCAGCTGTATTATTCTCCTCCTGGTCAGAGGTTTACATACATTCACCAGTGATGTGTCTTCCTTTTTTCTTTTTTTTGAGACAGAATGATGAATAAGATGCATTTCAAATAACTCTGCCACTGAAAGATGAAGACTGCTATTCAGATCTAAAGCCACTCTATGTAGCAATACCACTGCTGACCACATGGGGGCGTGTCGATCTGCTGTGTTGTCAAAGGGACCGCTGTCAATGCTGTGCTAATGAGCGGGGACGGTCCAGCACTTCTAATACCACTTTGTCGCACGAGACGTGCGCTTCGTTGTAGCTTACGCCACACTAACTTTCTCGTGACACGTTTTTTTATTGACAGCGCTAACTAGACTGTCGAAGCCTGCAATACAATGAAAAAAAATCTTTACATTTATGACCTTTTTTTTCTTTCTTCCATCCACTGGCTTTCATGAAAAACTCTTTTTGGAACTGAAAACTTTCTCCTCAAGAGAAACTTCTCAGCGAATATTACAAACAGGCCTCAGTTAATCCCGGCTGTAAAAGTTGGAGTCACGTTTGCGGTCCTTCACACGCTGCCTGTTTCCCTCCGCAGCAGATGTTTGCCTGTGCCAAGTCGCTCTTCATCTCCGACCAGGACAAGAGGAAACATTTCTCCCTGCTGCTGCGACTTTTCTTGGGCAACAGACGGGAAGTGGGGTCCTTCCAGAGCAGGATGATCAAAGTCATTTCAAAGCCCTCCCAAAAGAGACAGTCTCTGAAGAACGCCGACTGTGAGTCACAGCGTTTGTTCCGGCAAATCAGTGTTTGTTTGTGCTCTTCGTGCACCAAATGTGGTAAAGTGAATTAATAAAAAGCAGCTCGCAGGGCTTTCAGAGTTCTGCTTAAACGACCCCGTTTTCTGCTCAAATTTTCTCCTTAAAGTCTCATTGCTTTTTAAAAGATCATTACCAGGAAATGTTCGGCATAGATGCTGCCCTTTCCTTCAATACTTTAAGGCAAATGAAACAAAGTCTGGATATCAAGTAATGAGTTGGTATTTAGCAGCTGTTTGGCTGGAGGGACCAGTATGAAGTCCAAGCAGATCTCGATGCAGATCATCAGGATTTAGAGGAAAAACAACATAAATATATAAGACGGAAAGCAAAGACTGTAGATGTGGCCAAATTAAAGGTTGGATGGTTGGAGTTTAATATTTAGAGCAAATTCATGGGTTCTGTCAGTATGTCCTGCTCTTCCTGGAGACTTTATAATTTTATTCAGTTCAGTTCAGTTCAGTTTGATTCATCTCAATTCATTTCAAATCGATTCATTTTAGCTCAACTCAACTCAAACCAGTTTTCACCAGTGTAGTACTGGTCAAAAACTTGGACATAATTATCCATTCAAATAAAGAGGTGTGAAGTTATTTTTTGTGCCAGTAGTGTAAATGGCAGGGGTCTTCAACCCTGGTCCTTGAGGGCCGCTGTCCTGCATGTCTTAGATGTTTCCCTGCACACCTGAGTCAAACCAATAGATCACCTTCAGCTCGTCATCAAGGTCTGCACAAGTCTGTTAACGACCCGTTCATTTGAATCAGGTGCGCTGAAGCAGCGAAACATCTAAGATACAGGTGTCAAACTGATCCATGAAAGGGCCGTGTGGCTGCAGGTTTTGGTTCCAACCAGCAGCAGCACAGCTGACTTGGGACCAATTCCAATTCCTCCCTTAACCCTCAATCTCAACCCTCGCCCTTAACCCTCAATCTTTGGCCCTCAATCTTGGCCGTCCAAAGTAAGTGTCAGGGCTATCTCGCGACTTAGAAATGGGACACCCCTTGAGTGCAGTTACGTCTTCACACTTTGGGGGGGCGACCTTATGTCAAAGCTACGTCCAGTCTGTCAAGAAAACGACGACGACAAAGAAGATAATATAAATATATGTAATGAAGACAATAAGATAGTTTCGTAACATTTATATCTTTTTTAACTACAAATATACTTACATTTGGAGCTAGCTTTTTTCGACGCCATCCTTTTCGAAGACGTTTTGGCGAAAATACGCAATGCCTTCTGGGTAGCCCTTACTGCCAAGGGTGTTGTCGGAGAATCTCAATATTGAGGGCGATACACAATAAAACTCGTCCCTCAACTTGCCTTTCTAAGAATCGGGACAGCATTGCACTTAACGGGAGCGCACATTTTTGAGATGGAGGGTTGAGATTGAGGGTTAAGGGAGGAACTGGAATTCACCCTTGTTTTAGTCAGTCAGCTAGTTGTCTTCACTTAAGGTCTAAACCAGTTCAGTTGATTGAATGATACAAGTTGTGTTTCTGCGCGGTTGGAACAAAAACCTGCAGCCACATGACCCTTTCACGGATCAGTTTGACACCTCTGATCTGAGACATGCAGGTTTGCTGCTCTCGAGGACTGGAGCTGGACAGCCCTGGTATATGGTGTCTAATTTCCCAGAATAAAAGCCATATCAAGACTTAAGACCAGGGGTGGGCGATCCCAGTCCTGGGGGGCCTCTGTCCTGCTTCAGATGAACAGATGACCATCAGCTCGTCATCCAGGTCTGCACAAGACCGTTAATGATCCGTTCAGTTGAATCAGGTGGGCTGAAGCAGGGAAACTTCTAAGACTTGCAGGACAGCGGCCCTCCAGGACTGGATTTGCCCACCCCTGCTTGATTGAGACTATAACGTGACCCAGAGTGCGTCAGTCTGATGCGTCTTTGTGTATTTCCAGTGTGCATCTCATCCTGCTCCAGAGTGGCTTTGTTCAACCGTTTGCGCTCTCAGACGGTGAGCACTCGTTACCTCTCGGTGGACAGAGGAGCCTTCGTCGCCAGCGCCAGACACTGGACCTCACCATCACCATTGGTAAATATCTGTGACTGTGTGCTGCAGCTTGTGAGTAATTTCTACTATATGTTCAAGCAGTTTCATACGCATAGGCACACAGTAGACTGTGACTATGACCTTTAGAAACATATAATAGAAACTGCTCGGGGAATGCCAATACCCTCTAAAATTAATAAGAAACAACTGATCCCCTACTGGTTGGCAGCTGTGGCACCGGTCAAATGCCATGTGAATGTTTCTGGGCTGTGGGAGGAGGCTGGGGTGCTTGGATAAAATCTGAAGTGCTGTTTGTGATAGTTTAAAACCCAGATCAGCCTGCAGTCAGGGGTGGGGCGGCTCCTGGGTTCACCATCTTCTGATAAAGAGTTCATTTATTCATTTATCTGACATCATGGCACAGTCTCACAGCAGTTTAATCCATAAATTTATGTTCTTGGAACAACTTTGTCCTCCCCTCTCTTTTTAAAGTTTTCCGTTGAGCGTGGAGTCAATATAAGGTCAGAAGACACTGAAACAAGGATGAAGTGTTGCCGTCACCGGCGTTAAACATGAACCTTCCAGTTTCCAGAGGTCTCCTCCAACCTGGCCACCCTGCATTAATAAAGTCACTGTTAAAGCATTTTATTCACCAGATTTTTTTCTTCTCACACACATCTGGAGAAGCCTGACTCAAGATCTGTGGGGTTATTTATGTGGCACAGTGCTCAGTGGGCACAGACCTCCCACTGTCAAAACCCCAGTCATCCCTCCATCAGCCCAGCTCTCTGATTGGACATTTGCCTCATCTGTTGGTCGAGAAGTTGGCTTTCATAGGAAAAAAAATAACAATAATAATATCAAAGAGAAGTCCCTAAAAGCTGCACGTGTTTACGTGTGTCTTTCTCATCTGTCCAGTGGACGACCAGCGCGCTGAGCAAGGAGGCTTTGTGATCAATGAAAGC
Organism: Hirundichthys speculiger; assembly: GCA_018398805.1. Taxonomy (NCBI): domain Eukaryota; kingdom Metazoa; phylum Chordata; class Actinopteri; order Beloniformes; family Exocoetidae; genus Hirundichthys; species Hirundichthys speculiger. The sequence goes on from JAGFBZ010000519.1 coordinate 147,472, forward strand.
TTCATCTGTTACGGCTCCGTGGTCCAACTGGTTTGTACCGAGTCGGGAGTCGCGCTGCCGCCCATGGTAACACACACAAACACACACAAACACTTTCCCGTCTTTGCTTTTCGATGTTGGTGCGGTTCCACCCAGGTGGAGGGTCGGGGTGTGTGGGGGGGGACAACACCTTCGTCAGACAACTGGTTTGCTTCTCACCAAGAACCTTTGTATTTCACAGAGACTGAACTGTGTGTGTGAACATTTTTATGGACATCAGAATAGTAGGTAAGAGCAAAAATCAAAGATGAAAAAAACCAAAAGCAAAGATGATCCACACAGTTGTGAGCTCTCTTTGTCATCTTCTGCAGCGACTTAATCTGCTGCTGGACTGGTTCATCCGTTTTCTTTGATATTCCCTTTATAATTATAACAGGATCCTGTAAAATGTTTGATATTTGAGCCCTGAGAAGCTTCCAGTTTCATTTTCTCGTGTCGACTGTCTTCACGGCAGCTTCCCTCAACCAACACCAGCAGATAAAACCAGATGAATCTGTTTTTGAAAAGAGAAACATTCAACTTTCTTCCTGTCAAAGAGCTAATGTTCCTAATTGTTTGACCTTTGAACTGTTGGTCCGTTAGTTGTTTGTACTCTGATCTATAGGTGTGCAGATGTTACATAATAAAATGCTAGCGTTCCTCCCATCGTTCATCTCGGTTTAAACTTCTCAGCAGAATCCTCCACGTTTCACTGAACAGACCTTTTCATAAACCGCCGACAGAGCTGCTGCAGGCCTCCAGGAGGATGGTCAAGGTGCACCCACATGCTATACCTCACACGCTATACCTCACACTATATGTTTTTGCAGTTGAGGCCTATCGCTGCAGAGTTTGTTTAAAGAACGGTTTTTCCCGTGACTGAACGGTTACCTCTGGGTGGATGAACAGGAGTTCAGCAGACTTGGGTGTCAAAACAAAATGTTTAATATCCTGTGTGCCGTGGAGTTGGGGTTATTTTTAGATGTTTTAGCAGTCAGGGCTCAGGTCTACCAGGTACCAGAGCTGATCCACACGGAGCGAACTCCACGAGAAGAACGATCACATGACTGACGTGCAGTTGGGCGTCTTTTTAAAAACTTCGGCGTTGAGCTTCTGTGCTCTTTATCAACTTGTTTTGGACTCTTTGATGGCTCCGTTATATTTCCTACCCGACAACTGCACATCTGTAAGGTGAACAAACCGAATGCTGAAGTTTTGACGCCATCTCAAACAAAATCGCTGTTTCTTCATGTCTCAAAAATCCCAATTCCTTTTTTACTCTTAAATGAAACACATTTATGCTCTTTTTTAAAACAATGACGGATACGGGATGGATAGAGAATAAAAAGCTGCCTTCTCAAGCGTGTCGTCACATCTCTGTTCATCTCTCTTGAACACTCCTCTCCATCTTCTGTGCCTCTTTGGAAATCAGTGTCACAGCTTTGCTCTGCCCATCAGGGATAAAATAGATGAAGCATGATTAGAAAACATCATTAGTTGAAGACAAATACAGGGAAGCTGGATGATTTTACGCTGATCTGGATCTGTGATGTCACAACACCCAGATAACTAAATCAGCTGACGTATTTTAACCGACATGACCCACAAAAGAGCGACATGGTTGTGTTTTATTGGCGCTCTGGTGTTGGTATTTTCTTTAAACTTCTAAATGTCTGCTGTGAACACACTGATTATTTTTCATGTCTCCTTTAAGAAAGACAAATACACCTCTTTGCAGACCTGGTAATTAATCCCTGTCATTCCATATGATGTTTTATTTGTGCTACGTGCTTATATACGGTTGTGCGATCGCCACAAAGCTATAATCATCTTCTTAATTTATATTGAAAGGCATTTTTATGAAGAAAGTGATGTCAATCGAATTTAGGCATCTTTTTAAGAAGTCATGTTGGTCTCTAAACCAGACAAAAGCAAAGTCTTTCAGTGTGAATGATGAATTCTGTCGGAGCAACGTGACCATCTGCATGATGAAATAAGAAATATGAGACATTTTACTCCACAGCCACCATCCTGCTGCTTTAGTTTATCTTATTTTAGTCTAAGATCTGTAACCAGCTAGATTTGAGTGTGCACACATTATAGCCTCCCTAAATATAGTCAACAAGATGGAAATATTGTCATTTTACATTTTAAATGTGTCACCATCAGCCTGTTCAGCAGTGCCACGCAAAGGTCTCCAGGTAGTCTCCAAGCATGCGTTACAGGAGTGGTTTTATGTCATTTTTCTTTAAAGTTAACACTATTTTCAGAGGTTTCATTGGAATATCTGTGATATGCTTTAATCATGATGCCACAGAGTTACAAACATACAGTTTTTAGGACGAATCAGACACTCTTCAGCAGATGTGCCTTGTTTAAAACTGGTGTCACAGCTTTGTGGTACAGATTTCCAAGGTTGGTCTGAGATGTCGCAGTGCCTTGAAAACCTAAACGACATGTTTTCAGAGCCGGGCCGCTCCAAGCAACATAACTGGTGTCTAAAACATCCAAATGAGTGTTTTCAGATGTTTCCTTTCAGGGGCTCCCAGTCCTGCATCATTTACATCATCCTCCAACTGTTTCGCTGACAAAGTAGGAGACACCAGGATCTTTCAAGCAGTAACGTTGCAGCATGAGCTGAGAATTAGACCAGAGTGGAATATCTTGATCCAAAGTGATGGATTACTGTAGCATGGGTGAATTCCAATTCCTCTCTTAACCCTCAATCTCAACTCTCAATCTCAAAAATGTACGCTTCCGCTAAGAGCAAGTGTTGTCCCGATTCTTAGAAAGTCAAATTGAGGGACAAGTTTGAAGGCTGTATCACTCTCAATATTGAGATTCTCCAGCACCACCCTTGGTAGTAAGGGCTACCCAGAAGGCATTGCGTATTTTCACCAAGACATCTTCGAACAGGATGGCGCCAAAAAAAGCTTGCTACAAATGTAAGTATTTTCGTAGTTAATAAAGATATAAATGTTACAAAACCATCTTATTGTCTTCATTATATATCTCTTCCTATCTTATTCTTCTCCTTCGTCGTCGTAGTTTTCTTGACAGACTGGACGTAGGTTTGGCGTAAGGCCGCCCCCCACAGTCTGAAGACGTAACTGCACTCTATGGGTGTCCCATTTCTAAGTCACAAGACAGCACTTAGGGCCAAGATTGAGGGACAAAAATTGAGGGTTAAGGGCGAAGATTGAGATTGAGGGTTAAAGGTGGAGTAGGTGTTGTTTGAAAAACGGTTCCAGCAATCCAACTCAAGTGAGATTTTGAAAATATACACTCCCTCCCTCCTCCCAAAGGCTCCGCCTCCTCCTCTTCAGCTCACCCCTCGAAACCACGCCTTCACATGATTCACGACTGCATGAACCATAGGGAGGGAGGGAGCGAGGGGTGATATTTGATGGACGTATTAGGCAGCCAATCAAAATAGTGATGATCACTTTTTTGATTGGTCAGAGTTTTTCTCTGATTATACCTTCTAGACTGGACCAAAATGTTTAGTTTTTTTTGCAAACATTTTATTTCAGTGGGTGCAATGGAAATGTGAAAAGGTTTTCAGGCAATATTGTAAAAAGTGTTGCAAAAAAACAACACCCACCCCACCTTTAAGGGAGGAATTGGAATTGGCTCCATTTGACTGAAATCCTCACTTTCAGTCCCCAGAAGATAAACGGTGATAACTTTGGTAGTTTCCTACACATTCATGTCACGTATTAATGTTCTCTTGACCTGCTTGCATCATAATTTACACTGAGTTTCTCCAGATGAAGTTATTGGGATTTATCTCCAAACGTAACTGTGCAGAGCTGATTTACATTTCAGACCCTGCAGTTCTTCAACGTGTTGCAGCACCGTCAGAAACCGATGTCCCTTTAAATTCAAGCACACCAGCAGTAATAACGATTACAACAGAGAAGAGAATTCCTCCTCAGAGGAAACTGTTTGGAGTTTACAACATTCCTCAGATTTTTGATCTCTGAAGGTGATTCGGAAGGTCAACAAGCAACACGCCATCCTGGACGTGGATGAACCAGTGTCGCAGCTCCACAAGTGCGCCTTTCAGCTCAGAGACAACCCCAGCTCTTACCTGTGCCTGTCGAATGACACCATCATACAGTACCAGGTGAAACAGCCTTGCTCTCCTCCTGTCGTCTCCCTCCTTCTCTGTTTCACACCCCCCTGTCTCCCCCTGACACTCATCATCGCTCGTCCTTCGATCGTGCTCCTCCTCCTCAGGCCCCGGCCAACGTCAGGGACCCCAGCAGGGCGGTGCTGAACGATGGATCCTGCTGGACCATCATCGGGGTGGAGGCGGTGGAGTTCACCTTCAACCAGGGTCTGGCCTGCATCCAGACACCAGTCAGTCCCTTTCCAGTCATCAGCGTGCTGGACGTGAGTCGGACATGAATCCAGAGAGAATGTAAATGTTTTTGTAGCCTGATTGGTCTGATGTTCTCACAGGTGCACGCTCAAACCGAGCTGTTGGTTTGATTTAATGAGAATATGTGTTGTGTGTTTTCGAAGAAGACCATTTAGAAAAAATAAAATATATGTATATAAATATATTTCTATTGTGTTGTGTGTTACTGCAGGTGAATGGCGGAGGACACGTCGCCATGGTTGAGGTCCTCGGAGAAAACTTCAGTCCTCACCTCAAAGTCTGGTTTGGTAACATCGAGGCTGAAACTATGTTCAAGTGAGTTTAAGTCTGAGCTGACACTGGAAAGGTTTACGACACCGTGAGAATCAGCTGTCAGTGTCTACAAAGGAAACAGAACAAAAGCATGTGAGCAACATGCTTTAACGCGCGCTAATAAATTAATGAGTAAATGTGATAATAATGCGTCAACTTGCCCAGCCCTACAAATAACACATCTTTTATGCTGATTAAAGGACATAAAAGCACAATTAAAATCTCTTCTTGTTGTTTTTTTAGTTTAATCTGATGAAACGCGACTTTCCTATGTTTCTAAGACAAAGTCAAAATGTACAAACTTATAACTATAAAATAGTTTTTATTTCTGTCTGAAATGACTCCTGCGGACTTCAGCACCCCCGTGGGTCACCCCCGTGAACCTGAATAAAGAAGCAGTTATCATGGATGGATGGAAGGATGATAGACTGGAAAGGAACAGAATAACAGAAAAATGGTGTCATGACAGTCTTGGACTGGACCAGAGAAGCAGGACTCAAGTCTTTATGGACGTTACAGTCAAACAAAACTCAGCAGCTCAGCTTGGCTCTCAGGGAACAGTCGTCTCTCTTTTTCTCCTGCGGGAGTCCATACGTTAAAAACTGTAGGTCCATGTATCCCCTCACACAATCCCTATAATGCATCCCAGACCAAAGCAGCCCCTCTGACGTCAGAGCCCACCTCAGATCCCACACCTAAAGTGCTGAGGCTTCGTAAGTCAGGGCCTCTGGCTGGAGACGAGATCCTGCAAATATCCCTGCAGGCATCTCAGGAGCGTGGAGGAAACCCTCCCTGAATAACTCAGTCATCCGCAAAGTTTGTACAGGAGGTTTCAGCCAGTTAGCGGTGCAGTCCCTCACAGCCGGCTGAAGTTTGTGTAGAGGAATCTGCGTCTGCTGCATTTTCTGCCGTTACCTGCTTTAATTTGCACGTCAACTTAAAGCATCATGTCAAATTGATTCCTGCTGTTACAAACCAGGGGAAAAAAGAATTTGTGAATATATTCTGCTTTAAATTTGCCTCGGTTTCAGCAGCTTGTTGCCGATTTCAGCCCTTTTTGTTCCTCATCACTCAGCTTGACTGGACCTCTAGATCGAAGACATCTTTCCCATCTTTCCCTCCTGCCTTCATACGATCATGTCTCACTTCTCGATGGACAATTCTCAGAAATTCTCCTCTCGGTCTTGTTGTGCAGGTGTCTCAGGCTGCATCCCCACTGGTCCATTTTGATTTGAAATGGAATTTTAAACCAAACTATTTTGACATTGTGCCAGTAAACGTACATCACATGACCATCCACGGTCAGTCGGTTATACCCACGAGTGAAAACAATATAAAAACTGGAGATAATCTCTGTTGCAAACGGCTCGCAGCTGCAGTTTTATTGAATAAAGGCTTCGGCTGTGTGACAGCACCTACCAGGGACACCAAGGTCGGCAGCGTCTGGTGCTCCATCTCCACGTTGTTACTTACACTCTTGTTACGGTGTGTTTTTCTCTGGTGGTCACATGATATAGTTTTGGCGAATCAGAGAAGGACGCTCGGTAGTCGAGGAAGTCCTGAAATGAATCGGTGCAGCTGCGTCATTGTTTCCAAAAGGTTTCAGTGTTCATCCACATCAGATATTAGACCGTCTCAGTGTCATTTACAAACTGAAAAGGGAATTAAAATTTTCTGTTTTCAAGAGTCAAATTTGCTGCAAATGTTTTACATTTCAAAAAGGATACATGCCAATATGGATGCAACCTTGAGATCGTTTCACACCTTCGGGCTTTAGCCTGTTTAAACACACTCATGTTGATTTTCCCGCTCGGAGCAGTTTGATTCGTCAGTTGTGAAGTCAGTAACTTCACTCAGGTGTGGAGCAAAACTTCCAGATTGAACAGATGAACTTCTCTACAAGTAAGTAGAGAAGTTATGACTTCATATTAGGAAAACTTGACTGAAAACAATAACTTTTGAGGTGACTCATTTAGAGAAACTCTGATCTTTGCAAGACTTGATGCAACTAATTTAACCTGTTGTGTCTGACACTTGCTTGGGGGGTTTTTCAGCTTCATTAAATTTGGCAGTTTATTATTTTTAACAGCATGCACAGAAACTTGCAGTTGTGTATTCCTCAAACATCTGACCTTCAGAGTGAGTTCAGCTGACGTTCTCCTCGCTGTTTTCTTCTCAGGTCTCCCAAGTCTCTGCTCTGCGTCGTCCCCGACGTGTCCATATTCAGCAACGGCTGGCGCAGTCTGCGGCGCGTCATCACCGTTCCTCTGTCCCTTGTCCGGACGGACGGCCTGATTTACCGCACGTCCTTCAGCTTCACCTACACCCCCGAGCTCCACCTGTCTCTGACTGCCAGAGCCGCCGCAGGAGGAGGAAAGGGAGAAGGAGCTGGCGACGGAGGTCAGGAGGACGAGGAGGACATCCTGTTAGAGACCATTCACCAGGAATTCACCAGAGCTAACTTTCACCTCTTCATTCAGAGTTAACGAAACCAGTCAGAGTGTTGGAGCCCCACTAGTTCAGATCAACTCTGGCCTCGGGTCAATGTACGATGAGCACATTTTGATCAAACATTAGAAGTCAAAGCATTTAAGATCCAAACAATCAAACATTTTAGTGATTTAACTGTTTTTGAGGCAGATGTTATACCCGCTATATGTAGCAATACCACTTCTGACCACATGGGGGCATATAGAGCTGCTGTCTGACACCAGAACCCACTGACAGTACAGTTCCTCAAGATTGGGGACGGTCTAGTATGTGTTCTGATACCACTTTGTCTCAGTAAAGGTGCATTTTGTTGTGTCGTATGCCCGGCGTTGACGCATCTACTTTTTTGTTCTATTCTGCCCTCATGTGGTCAGAAATGGTATTGCTACACCGAGTGGCTTTAAACTCCTGTTGTTTCTTTCATTTCGTAAAATAATACAATACTGTCCCGGATATTTCACAACATGAACTGAAGAATTTTTGTCTGCTTTCCTGTCTCCAGTTATAAAAATATAAATTAAGTTGCACTTTCTCTCCTCATGTTTTCCTCTGAGTCATCTACAGGTCCCGTCCCTCCCCTACTACTCATAGTCATTACTTCATATAAAATGAGAACAATTAGATTTAACCTCATTCCTGAAAACAGCCTTCTCTTCTCTCTGATGGTGATGATGGTGGTTACGACACTGATGAAAAAAAGCAACTGCTTTGATGTCAGTGATCATTTCCTGAGGTCTTAATTAATGGTCTGGGACATTGTTTGGTGAAATAACCTCAGCGATACAGTACAAAATAACCACGTCTTTGCAGGTCTGTTCACAGCAGCCAGTTTTTAGTGGGCGGAGTCAGACACTTGAATTAACTCCACCCTCCTCCATGTGACAGGCTTCATTTGAAATACACACGTGGACAAAATTGTTGGTACCCCTCAGTTAAAGAAGGAAAAACCCACAATTCTCACTGAAATCACTTGAAACTTACAAAAGTAACAATAAATAAAAATTTATTGAAAATCAAATAATCAAAATCAGCCATCACTTTTGAATTGTTGATTAACATAATTATTTAAAAAAACAAACTAATGAAATAGGGCTGGACAAAAATGATGGTACCTCTATAAAAGATTGAAAACTATTTGACCAGAGTGACATGATTAACTCAGGTGTGTCCTTTAATTGACATCACAGGTGTTTCCAAACTCATAATCAGTCAGTCTGCCTATTTAAAGGCAGACAAGTAGTCACTTTGCTGTTTGGTGAAAAGGTGTGTACCACACTGAACATAGACAACAGAAAGCGAAGGAGAGAATTGTCCCAGGACATCCGAAAAAAAATTATAGACAAACATCTTAAAGGTAAAGGCTATAAGACCATCTCTAAACAGCTTGAAGTTCCTGTGACAACAGTGGCTCATATTATTCAGAAGTTCAAGACCCACGGGACAGTAGCCAACCTCCCTGGAGGTGGCCACGAGAGGAAAATTGATGACAAATTGAAGAGACGGATCGTTCGAATTGTATCCAAAGAACCCAGAACAACCTCCAAAGAAATTAAAGGTGAACTCCAAGGCCAAGGTACATCAGTGTCAGATCGCACCATTCGTCGTTGTTTGAGCCAAAGTGGACTTCATGGGAGACGACACCACTGCTGAAAAAAAAACATAAAAAAGCGAGACTGGAATTTGCAAAAATGCATGTTGACAAGCCACAAAGCTTCTGGGAGAATGTCCTTTGGATAGATGAGACCAAACTGGAGCTTTTTGGTAAGGCACATCAACTCTATGTTCATAGACTCAAAAACCAAGCATACGAAGAAAAGAACACTGTCCCTACAGTGAAACATGGAGGAGGCTCAGTAATGTTTTTGGGCTGCTTTGCTGCATCTGGCACAGGGTGTCTTGAATGTGTGCAAGGTAAAATGAAATCTGAAGACTATCAAGGCATTCTGGAGAGAAATGTGCTGCCTAGTGTCAGAAAGCTTGGTCTCAGTCGCAGGTCATGGGTCTTCCAACAGGACAACGATCCAGAACACACAGCCAAAAACACCCAAGAATGGCTGAGAGAAAAGCGTTGGACTATTCTAAAGTGGCCTTCCATGAGCCCAGATCTGAATCCCATTGAACATCTGTGGAAGGAGCTGAAACATGCCATTTAGAGAAGACACCCATCAAACCTGAGACAACTGGAGCAGTTTGCTCATGAGGAGTGGGCCAAAATACCTGTTGACAGCTGCAGAACGCTCATTGACAAATACAGAAATCGTTTAATTGCAGTGATTGCCTCAAAAGGTTGTGCAACAAAATATTAAGTTATGGGTACCATCATTTTTGTCCAGCCCTATTTCATTAGTTTGTTTTTTTTAAATAATTGTGTTAATCAACAATTCAAAAGTAATGACTGATTTTGATTATTTAATTTTCAATAAATTTTTATTTATTGTTACTTTTGTAAGTTTCAAGTGATTTCAGTGAGAATTGTGGGTTTTTCCTTCTTTAACTGAGGGGTACCAACAATTTTGTCCACGTGTGTACGTCTGATGTTTTGTGCATCTAATTTCTTAGGTTCAGCAAACATGAAGGACCCGATCGTAAACTTCCCGCTAGCCGCTATCTGCAAATTGCAGGTTCAGGAACCTCCACTAACCGCTAATGCAATCTTCCGCTCGCTAAAGCCGCTACCCATTATGCCGACTCCCTTACTCACATTGTAGGTGTGGCAATGGGTGTGTCTTTTAACCTTTCCGCAAACTCTGTATCTTGCGATCGCCTGATGTTACACCAACATTTAATTTTATTTGAACAAGCGTGTAACTTTGCTGCATGAAGCTGTGAGAGGTTCCTCGCTCGTGTACATTTACTGTGACACTTTATGTTAATTAGATGCGCTTCTTGAATGAACTGGACTCGACCAAGAACACAGAGATGACATCTAAGCATCAGACTGCGAGTCATTTAGGAAATGCAGCTGAAGCACCCTGCACGTTTTTAAAACTGACAAAAATGCTCTTGGAGGCAGCAGGACTCTGTGGTACAGAACAGATGCAAGCTTGTCTGTGTGTCTGGTGAGCAAACATACTGACTGACTGATTTCTGTGGCCATCGGAGACACACAGCTTCCAGTACGTACAATGTGGACAGTGTCTCTGTGAGGCCGACAGAGCGATGGAGCGACGGAGCGATGGAGTGATGGGGTGAAGGCCATGTGAGAGGATTTTTTTTCCTAATGGACAGAAACACAATCAGAGAGAAACATGTGGTGAGAGAGCAGAAGTTAAACACTGCTTCCCATATTAGAGATCATTTTCAACCTAATATTCTGTGAAAAGAGGGAATCGAGAGTGTGAAAGTTGTGAATGAGACTTTGTTGCTCATCTAACTGTGATAATTAATGTGGTTTTAGTAATGAAACAACAACATGGTGGAGGAACTCTGAGGAGGTTTTCTCCATCAGAGGTTTGATGAATAAAAAAAACTTTCTAGTCCAGCTCAATTTGAACCAAATTATTAAACCTTTGAAAACATTTAAACATTAAAAATGATATCAGAGATGACTTCTTAAATATTTTTTAAATTATTTTTGCAAGTGTCCATCAGTGAAGTAGAATATTATATGAACAGTTTATAATCGGGTCATGTAATCCCAAACACTCTGGATCAATATTGAAGTCAGCAGTCGACCTAAGAAGCAGGTATTTCTGTGGGAAGAAGCTGGAGAATCCAGGAACAGCTTTAGCTGGGATTTAAACCAGGAACCATCTTTCAGGTCGCGCTGCTGACAGATGGAGACCCGTTCATGCTGGATTGACTCCAGTTCCAGATTTCCCTGAAAACAGGAAGAGCTGTCAGAACTTGAATATGGGGATGGGTCAATAAAATGTTATTTTACATGTTAACAGTGACAGGTGATCATTCATTTACTTTAATCCATCAAACTGAGCTCCAGGAAGGACTTTTTCTTTCTTTAATAGTTTTTTTCTTTAAGTCAGTAACAAATGAAAGTCTGTAAAACTGTGGCAACACTGGCATCAGTGAACCACCACACCACCCATCATCCATCCACCCATCATCCATCCACCCATCCATCCATTCACTCATCTATCCCCCCATCCATCCACCCATCCATCCACCATCCATCCATCCATCCACCCATCCATCCATCATCCACCCATCCATCCATCCACCCATTCACTCATCCATCCATCCACCCATTATCCAATTATTCACACACCCATCCATCCATCATCTATCCACCAGCCCATCCATCTATCATTCACCCATTCACCCATCCATCCATCATCCACCCATCCCCACCCATCCATCATCCACCCATCCATCCCATCCACCCATCCATCCATCCACCCATTCACCATCCATCCCCCATCCATCCGTCCATCCATCCACCAATCAATCATCCATCCATCCACCCATTATCCATTCATTCACACACCCATCCATCCATCATCTATCCACCAGCCCATCCATCTATCATCACCCATCACCCATCAATCCATCACACCCATCCATCCATCCACCCACCATCATCATCCACCCATCATCCACCAACCCACCATCCACCACCATCCATTCATCCATCCAGCCATCTATCCACCAGCCCATCCATCCATTACCCACCCATTCATCATCCATCCATCCGTTCACCCATTCACCCATTAAACCATCCACCCATCCATCATCCATCCACTCATTCACCCACCCACCCATCCATCCACCCATTCACCCATCTATCCATCCATGCACGCATCCATCCATCCATTTACCCATCATTCATCCATCCATCCATCTACCCATCCATCCATCCATCCACCTATCCATTCATCCATCCATTCATCCACACACCCATCCATCCACCAGCCCATCCATCCATCACCCACCCATCTATCATCCATCCACCCACTCATTCACCCACCCATCCATCCATCCATCCATCCATCCATCCATCCATCATCCACCCATCCACCATCCATCCACCCATCCATCCATCATCCATCATCCATTCACCCATCTATCCATCCATGCACGCATCCATCCATCCATTTACCCATCACCCATTATTCATCCATCCATCCATCTACCTATCCATCCATCCATCCACCCATCCATTCATCCATCCATTCATCCACACATCCATCCATCCACCAGCCCATCCATCCATCACCCACCCATCTATCATCCATCCACCCACTCATTCACCCACCCATCCATCCATCCATCCACCCATCATCCACCCATCCATCCATCATCCATCATCCATCCATCCACCCATTCACTCATCTATCCACCCAACCATCTACGCAGGCATCCATCCATCCACCAATCAATCATCCATCCATCCACCCATTATCCATTCATTCACACACCCATCCATCCATCATCTATCCACCAGCCCATCCATCTACCATTCACCCATTCACCCATCCATCCATCACTGACCCACCCATCCATCATCCACCAATCAATCATCCATTCATCCACACACCCATCCATCCATTACGCCAACCCATCCATCCACCATTCATCCATCCATCCATTCATCCATCCATCCATCTATCCACCAGCCCATCCATCCATTACCCACCCATTCATCATCCATCCATCCGTTCACCCATTCACCCATTAAACCATCCACCCATCCATCATCCATCCACTCATTCACCCACCCATCCATCCATTCACCCATCTATCCATCCGTGCACGCATCCATCCATCCATCCATTTACCCATCACCCATCATTCATCCATCCTTTCATCCACCCATCCTTTCATCCACACACCCATCCATCCATCCATCCACCCATTCACCCATCTATCCATCCATGCACGCATCCATCCATCCATTTACCCATCACCCATCATTCATCCATCCATCCATCCATCCACCCATCCTTTCATCCACACACCCATCCATCCATCCATCCATCCACCCATTATCCATTCATCCACACACCCATCCATCCATCCGCCCACCAGCCCATCCATCCATTCACTCATGTATCCATCCATCCATCCACCCACCCATTTACCCATCATCCATCATCCACTCATCCATCCATCCATCCATCCATCCACCAACCCATTATCCATTCATCACCCACTCATTCACCCACCCATCCCATCCACCCATTTACCCATCATCCATCATCCACCCATCCATCCATCCATCCACCAACCCATTATCCATTCATCACTCACTCATCCATCCATCCATCTAAACATGCTGCCTAACATCCATGTTTGTGGGACAAAGTTTGAGTATCCATTTAGAAAAAAAACTACACAAGAACATACAAACGCACACAGAAATGCTGTGAGATCTGAAGCAGGACCTTCTAGATGTGAAACGACAGTGCTCACCACTAAACCAATCACACTGGCCCACATCACCTGGTTCTGTTTTCCCCGTCGCCAGGTTTCTTTCTCACCACGTTCAGGCAGCTCATTAGTCTCTCACATAGTCTCTTTACTTCCAGAGCTGTTTCAGCAGATCCACTAAAAGCCACGAGGGTCATATTTCTCTTTAACCCACTCACATCTGAATCAGAGGGAACATCTGTGAATACACAATGCTGCTCTTTAGTCTGTGATGTCTCAGTCAGCTCGATCTTGACAAGATGAGTTGAAGCTTCCGTCTCTTTAAAGTTTTCTTTTCTTTGGAACAGGAAGCTGGAAGGAACTATATACTGTTTACATGACTATTAAAGGGAATTATAGGGCTGCTCCTTTAATAAAATACGGACACAATATTCCATTTTTATGGCGAGGCTTCCATCCACGGACTGTATCAGTTTCTGACCTGTTTATGACCAACTCCCAGTGAAGCAGCAGCGTCTGCCTCTAAAATGCAGCCCAGAGAGCTGCATCAGCATCAAACCTCCTCATTAGGACTGTAGTTACTGAGGAACGTGGCCAAGTTCAGAGGCCTCTGCTGATCAGCCCAGCATTTGGATGAACGTTATGTGTTTGCGTGGTTTGTTTGTCTGCTGTGAGCTGGGATAACTCTGAAGGAGCTGTGAAGAAGTTTTACCAGAGGCAGGGCACGGCCCAGCTTAGAGGGGATTAACTTCTGCTGCCGATCCAGGAATTTATTTGTTCAGCTTTGAAGTAGGCACGCAGTCTCAGAGCGTTCTCGCTCGATTTCACTTTCAGTATCAGTTTAATCTCTCTTTATTGCCCCGTTTACCTGAGGAAATTCCACTGCAGTCCATTCTGTCGCTCATTACACAAATCACATGCAAGCTCCTGTTTAATATTGTTTGCTTTAGGAAGGTTTACGAGGAAACAATACTCCCTGGATGCTCACTAAAACCCCTGAAAGTAATTTAAAAATTCTTTCACAAGCTTTCGTTACAAGCTTTCCAAACAGCATCAGATATGCTGCAGCTGTTTTCTTCCAAACACACAATTTTTGATTTTTTTTTTTTTTTTTTTTTTTATTGTTTTGAGCCCTTTTGTTTCTTGAGAAAAGAGATTTTGTGTCTCTCCTTTTTTATTAGAAATAGCCAGTGATCGTCTGTTGTTAGGAGCTAATGTTGGCAGCAGAGTTTTTTGGATCCTGTCCCTTTGTCCCTTTACGCTCTCATTCCTGCCACGTTAATCCGGATAATTAAAGTATCATATCGCAGCAAAGCTCAAACGCCATCAAAGCCGATCTCTCTCAGCTCTCGTACCTACCGTCTGATCTTTGGAGGTTATGAGTGATCGAGTTGGTGATCAAGAGAGCAAACTAAAAAGCTCCTTTGTTCCAGCCAACTGGAGCAGCAGAAAATCACACAAGCACGGCGGGACCTCCCACGCGGCTTCAGTGCTCGATAGCAAATCTAAACTTCCCTTTTTCATCCGCTGCATACTTCTCATTCTCACTGTAACATGGCCGCCTCTCAGCAGGTCCTCTCAGGCCTCTCAACTGATCGTTGGGTCTTATTTGAGATCACTTGACTACTGTGCAACTGGAAGACGCAGGCAGCATCTTGGTTTACCCCGCTGGTTTTTGATCGACTCAGAGCGATATTCGGTCTGCAGTGAGGAGCAGTTAGCTGCTTTAAGTCTGATGGCCGTTGGTCCAGTTTACTGCTGGAGTTGAATCACCACGCACCGGGCACAAACTGGAGCGTTATGCAAGTTATGCAAAGCAAGTGACTAGTTGTCATAACTTTGTTGTATGAAGGACCCGAAAATGCAGGAGAGAGAGGAAGTTCACAACTAAATGTCCTTTAATAATTCCAAGAAAAAAAACAAAACTAATTCAGGATGATGCCCAGGATAGAGATAGCACGGCAGGGACAGGGTACAAGATGGAGCCAGGATCAAACACGATGAAAATTCAACAGTACGATCCGGAAAGTCGAAAGGGAAAGACAAGACTTAAATTCACAAAGGGACAAACAAGAGGCAGCTGCAAACAATCAGGAAAATACACGGATGGAAGTGAAGGAGAACAATACGAAGACATGACAGACCTTCAAAGTAGAGGTCTTCGGAACAACCCGACAAACCAAAAACCTGAGGTTCCAACCCGACCCGAATCGGGTCTCAGGTCCATTCAAAAGACGTGATTCCGGGTTCGGGTCTGAATCGGTACAGTTAGTCTCGGTCCGGTCGGTCCTCTCTGACAGGCTGGGTCCATGTTTACTCGAGAGAGGTAAAGTTATTGGCGGTGGCAGCCAATGTCAGGACTCGGGGCAGTTAAATGATTATTAATTAACGTGGCATGTTTTTCACGAAACAATTATTACCGGTTTGCGCGGCAGTTGTGAAGCACAACGGATCGCCAACATGATAACTTTGGATGAGAGAATATGTTCACGACACGTCCTGACCGGTGTAGGCTATTAGCGTTAGCAGGTGCTACCAATAGCATCTGTATCCACAAAGAAAATAATGATGTGGATTTATTGTTGTTTACATCACGTAGCCTATGTAGCAACTGAACCGGTAGAAGAAGACAACTTCAGGTAAGAAAATCATGGTCGGGTCGGTTCTGGGTCCATTCAGGTTCAGACCCCCGGACTTATGATAATAGCTCGGGTTGTGTCAGTTTTGGGTTAAATTTTTTTGGGTCCATTCGGGTTAGGGTCCATGAAAATGGACCTGTGAAGACCTCTACTTCAAACAGGAAACAAGGTAGACCAACGACAGTGGAGACGAGAACACCAACTAAACCCAGAAAACCAAGAAAGCGTGCCCAACCCACACCATCACAGCAGTAACTGTTACTGGATCCCAGATGAACTGTTATTTTACACCAGTGTTTAAATGGGTAAAAAGTACGGGAACATTTTGAACTTATTTGAATGACAGTCATCATTGCTCCTGTCGTTTTCTGGATAAACATGCTGCTTTTTGCAAATAAATACGGAGTAGAAAGTTGATCAGGTTGGTGGCTTTTGGTTGAGAAGTGGACAACCTGAATTCATACAGAACATTTAAGAAGTCTGCCGTCACTCAAAATCTCTGCTTTTCTGTTTTTTTTAAAGACTCGTCTTGAGTTGAGTCTTTCATGCCTCCGAGTCTAACTCAGTTAGACTCGGAGGCATGAAAGACTCCGAGTCTAACTCAGTTAGAACCAGGAACGCTGCAGGTAAAGACACAGAAAGTGAAGACTCAACTCCAGCAGCCTTAAAGAAGTGGGGGTGAATATTAAAAGGGAGGTTTGGGTCCAGCGGGTCCCATGTGAACCATTCTTCTTAGGTTTTAATATACGAAGGCAGCCAGTATTTTCTGATAATATTTTCTTTCCAAAGCTGTTCCTCCTGTTCTCAGCATCTCCCCCTCCAATATAGAGCAGCGCACCTCCTCTGAGCATTTACTACTTATTATAATAACTGGAGACAAAAACAAGAAAACAGAAGCAGTACTTTTAATCTTAATAAACTTTGCACGATATAGATTAGCTGATCAAAAACTGAAGAACCAGAGAGACCTTCACTTTTCCTTCGCACCTCCCGTGCTGACAGGAACAGAAAGGCATGTGTCTTTCTTCCTGTGCTCTTCCTCCCTTCCTCTCCTCCTCTTCCCCATCATTAGCAAGACAAACATGTGTGAGAGAAAGGAGGAAGGAGACGGGCAGAAACACAAGACCACGCCGTCTCCGGGCTCCTAATCTCCATCATGTGGGAGAAACTTCAAACCGAGAGATCCACGTGCCCCCGAAACACCGACGGCCGCCACGTTTTCCCTCCATCCTGCTGGATAAGAAGCCCCATGAAAGAGCCCATTCTTAGGTTCCCATCTACGGTAACACACCCTCATTCTTCCTTCAAACCTCCAGCCTCCTCCACTCTGTTACATAAAGAAGAAAGCCAGATGACTTTAAGGCCTCACGATTGAATGGGACCTTTCTCAAGCGCTTAAAAACGGGGAAAGGTGAGCTGTCATCTGAAAAAATCCCAACAATAAATCTGCTGTAAAAAGAGCAGACGGGAAAAGCTTTTTTACGTGTTACGTAATCTCTGACAGAGTGCTGATTTTTCGCCAAAAAACGAAAGAGGAAATTTTTTGAGAGATGTCAGCATGTGAATGATGGAAGAGATTAATAACGTTCAGCTGGACTTAGCTGCATGTCGGCCTTTTGCACTGGTTACACGTGGAACAAAAAAACCCTTTACGGCCGGTTAACGTTGCACACAGCGGCTGTGACGGCAAACACGAGGCCGAATAAAGACAATCCAGAGGTGAGATGAACCGATGGTGTGAATGAGGCCGCAGTCATGTCATTAACTTTGCAGATGATACGGTCGTGGTGTCGTTGTTGACTAGAAGCAACCAGGCGCTGCTCTGTGTGACTTTACATCATCTCTGGACATTAGTACAAATCTAAAGATGCAGTCACTGGTTTTAGGAGCAAACAATCATTTGCCTTCAAAGCTTGGATCAGTAGTCGAGGTTACGCAACGGTACCAATAACTAGACGTTGTCATTGACACTTAGCCGACCTTTGAATCTCACATGGATCCAGTATGTTAGAAATCATTGACAGATGCCCTCCTTCACTAACTAATGATGTTTTTCTTTTGTTTGAATCAGTCCTAATCTGCTCTGTTGTGTGCTGGTTTGGACTCTTTATCCCCAATAATGAGACCTGGCTGCACCATATCATAAAACGGCACTGTTAAAAGCCCTGAAAAAGACCTGAGAGTTTCCAAAAGCAGAATGAGATCCAGAGTTATCGCGGCCAGCTTGTGTTCAGGAAGCTGACGCCATCTCTGCCTCGTAGATTAGGATTGAAAGTTTTCTTTTTGATTAAGCATATAGTTAGGGATGACATCATTGATCACATGTGCACGCCCTTCCAGTGTGCATATGTCATTATAACTGTCCGTCTGTCCGGCGGCGGAACATGTCACTGCCGAGCCGGGGGCAGGGCACATGACCGGGCCCTTTAAGCCCAATAAAGCTCATAATTACATCGTTTTACAACATACACATGTCTGCAACAGCAGGGCTTACAAGCATTACTACATTTTTGACACATAGCTCAAAGCATTTGATAGTAAGAGTTCAACACCACGAAGAGCGACCATGTCATTTTGAAATCAATCAAACCTTTAGTATTATGACATAATATATTGTCTAAAATGTATTCAGCGGTATGCGGTTGTGACGTCATGTGGGAGACGCACCAGTTATTGTTGTAGTAGCTACCGGCATTTATTCATTCATTCATTCTGCTCGGTACCAAGTGCCGATTTCGCCTGATATGTTTCCATTGCTGTTAATAAATACCAACTCCGAGCATGTCGTTGTACAAGCCTTTTTGCAAGAATAACCCGACAAAACCGACATGAAGTCTAACAAACCATCAGAACAACAAAAACATGAGGTTACCTGGCCCCTGATAATAACGTTAGGGTACCTGGCCCCTGATAATAACATTAGGCTACCTGGCCCCTGATAATAACGTTAGGCTACCTGGCCCCTAATAACAACATTAGGCTACCTGGCCCCTGATAATAACATTAGGCTACCTGGCCCCTGATAATAACATTAGGCTACCTGGCCCCTAATAACAACATTAGGCTACCTGGCCCCTGATAATAACATTAGGCTACCTGGCCCCTGATTATAACATTAGGCTACCTGGCCCCTGATAATAACATTAAGCTACCTGGCCCCTGAAAATAACATTAGGCGGTCGGGCTACTCTGATAACAACCACATCAACAGTTTACAACTAACTCACATGTTGTTTTCAGTGACAGTGATTGTGAGAAATTGTACCTGTAAATTTGGCTCCCTGACCGTGGTGTCAGTTCTGGTGGGCTTGACTCACAGCCAACAATGTCAGGTTCATCTCCAGGAGGATATGTATCCAGCTTTTTTAGTTTAATCTTTTCCTGCGCTCTTTTTTTCCTTTTCTTTGCGTTTTGTTGCTCCACTTTTATGCTTGTATGAACTGCCACTCATGATTTAATTAATCCGTGATCCACCAACCCTGCACCGCACAGATTCTGTTGACTAGTGACTGATGATGACAGCTGTTGATGACGATTTTACCCAAAATACATTTGAAGATCTTACCGGCGATCCAGTTATAAATGTGCACATTGTAAAGTTAACTGTGAGAGTGAACATGAAGCCAGCCATGTAGCACAACATTTAATTCACTGTGTAGAAACCTACATGACCAAAGACAGTCTTACATTTGTTTCGACCAACCATGACTCATTCTGGCTGAGGAAATCTATATATAAGCTCATACGTAGCGCATATTCGCTTCGCAAAAGTTGTTGTATCCAGACTGATGCCTGAGGAGAGGTCTGTTTCTTTGTCTTTAACCTGGCCCTCCTGGGCCCGGGCCGGGGAGCACTGCCCCCCCAGCCCCCCTGAAGCTCCGCCGCTGCGTCTTTCCTGTCATTCAGACTCTTGACAGACGGCCGTCCTCCCCGACTCTGATTCTGCTGGAGGTTTTATTTTTTGCTCCACTGTCTTCTCAGTTTGAGGGAGCTTACTGGAGTGAAGATTTCATCCAATGTGTCGGTTTCCTGATCTAAACAGTTTAGGTGAAAGGCTCAAACCGAGGATAAATATCAAGGTGTCATGGTACGTTTAAGGTTAAAACTCTAGAAAAATTAGGTTACAGAAAATATTTGAATCCTCAAAGGAAATCACGTGTAAATCTGCAAGACGCCGTACAGAAGCAGTATTGTGGGGGGGGCCTTCAAACTTCTACCTGAAAGTCTCAGCACTCATATCCTTCACAGTGTGGCTGAGGGGCCCCGGTCCCTCTGGCTCCTCTTTGTTTATTACAGTGGGATAAAGGAGCCTACTGTCCAGCTCTGCTTTGCTTTCCTCCAGTCCTGTTCCAGTAAATCATCACCTCCACATCACTGTGATGGACAGGCAGACGAGAAAATATATAAATATATATAAATGAGGACTTTGGAGGAGAGACTGAGTTGAAGCAGTTGAGGTGTGAAGACAGAACAATAGCAGAAAGGATGAAAAGGAAAAGCTTAGAAAAATCAGGTCAGGTCAAAGGTTATGTCCAGAATAAGGTGAGGATAGCAGACAAGCGAAGGCGAGTGATTAATCTCATCGCTGGATGCATCCCCATGAAGACGGTACCAGCCTGCTCTCAGAGAAGCATCTCCTGGTGCTCGCAGCTGCTCAGCAGCAGGTGGTGACAGCAGCTGTCTGTCAGGAATCCTCCTGTCAGAGCAATTGGACAAATATGAGCAGAATGCTAATCGTTTGAAGCTAGCAGAGCATGGGAACTATGGGAGGAATGCTAATGATGTTTAATAGAGATTATGCCAGGTGGGTGTGTTAGCCACGTCCTGGAACAAAGCGGGATTCAGGGGAGATGATGGGGAGGCCACGTTTGCTCACTGAGCAGACAGAGAAGTTTTCAGACCGCAGGTCTTTTCAGCGGCGTCCTTCTGGGACTGACTGGTGCTCAGATCCAGGTGAAAGGTGTGACGTAGCAGCACACCTGCAAGTGAAGCGTCATCTTGCACAAAAGAGTAACACATTATCCTTCGTTTATTGTGCGCTGCGTACCTAAATGCCAGACGGCTATATCTGGTGCTCCTGGACGAACAGGAAGTGAACTGAGAGTGGATATCTGATCGAAAGGGGGTTAAATCACCATCTCTTGTTTGGTTTATGACTTCATCAATCTCCTGTTTTCTCTTCCATCTTTACTGTCTTGAGCAGTGGCGTTCAACCCTGGACCTCAAGAGCTGAAAACCTGCACGTGTAGGATGTTTCCCTGCTTCAGAGCACCTGATTCACATGAACGGGTCGTTAACAGACCTGGATGACGAGCTGATGGTGATCCAGTCACCTGAATCAGACTTGTGCAGATCTGAATGTCGAGCTGATGATGATCCACTCATTTGACTCAGGTGCGCTGAAGCAGGGAAACATCTAAGACCTGCAGGTTTGCAGCTCTCGAGGACCGGTGTTGAAGACCTCTAAACTTGAGTATCTTGGTCACATCCTCCATGATGTCCACTGACTCTGAGCTCGTTGCGTCGTTGCTGATGTTTAAGACGGAACTGCAGAAAGTGATGGGTAGTTGTCAAAAGGGACGAGAGGTACTCTGGCTGCTTTTTCCTGGAGAAACTTTCTGAAAGTAATCAAACAGTCCTTCAAATGAAAATGAAACAGATTTTTTTTTTTAACAATAAGAAGACTCCTTTATTCTGCCTTAATGTGGTTAAAAAGTGTTCAGCAATAACATCAGCTGATGTATCTGAACCAAAGTTAATTTTAGTTTAGACGGGAACCTAGACGTTGAGTTTACTGCCGTCTGGAAGAAGAAAATCACTCTTCACTCTCTGAATAGATAAGCATTGTCTGAAGCTTTGTGCACACATCTAATAATATCACATGCATGCCAAACACAAGACCAGCACCAAAGCTGTGGCTGCTGTAGCTTGTATTCGTGCCAGCTCCTGCTGAGTTAATGTGTGGCAGACCAGGATGGGCTCTGATCCAGTATCCCGGCTCTGTTGTTGTTGGTTTTGAAGAGGCAACGTGTCCTGACAGTAGATGGATATCCTGCCTGTATCTAATTCATACCGTAATACAAAGGAGATGTATTTAATTTACAACAACAGTTTTTTTTTTTGTTATGTGGAACACAATCAAATGATATTGTGATAAATTGCAGTTAATTCTAGTACTGTATTTGTTCTGCACTCTGGCTTAGTTTCTCTTAAATATTTATGTGTT
The DNA here is from genome assembly GCA_018398805.1 of Hirundichthys speculiger. Lineage (NCBI taxonomy): Eukaryota > Metazoa > Chordata > Actinopteri > Beloniformes > Exocoetidae > Hirundichthys > Hirundichthys speculiger. The sequence continues at coordinate 169,871 of JAGFBZ010000519.1, forward strand.
GTGGTCTCAAACTTTATTTGTCTTATGCGAAAGACCGTGTGCTTTTATCACAAGACTGTACATAACGTACAGGAACTCTGTCAACCGTGGGATAGAAGAACCTGCTGGGACCATCACCGTCAGCAGGAGATAACGACAGAGCTGAGGTCCAGACGGAGAAGCAGCTGCTGGCCAACCAAGCAGACTCAGAGGCTGAAAAGGAGCTGGAGATTGCAGTTTTGATACGTGCGGAAATCCCTGCTGATCAGGAATAGCTCAAGAAGATCAGAAAGCATCAGGAAGGAAAGGCTGGAGCAGATGTGGGAGGTGAAATCTGAAATTGTTCCTGTGGAGGTCACAGCTGTGATAACCAAACTGGGAAAGTGGCTCCAGATTGTTCCAGGTATGACACGGGCGGCTCAAAAGGAACAGAAGAGTCCTCCATTAAGACGTCTCAGACTGCAGCTCAGTGGACAGACTATAACCAGATCAGTTAAAGACATTTCATTGATCGTTCTGCATGTTTTTGTTGCAACATTACAGCTACCTTTTTTCCTCACTTACGAGGTAAATCCACACACTGTGGTCAGTTTTCACAGATGACAAAAGACAAAAAATGACCAGTCTGCTTTGTTCTTTTTCTTTTATTTCTAATGTCATTGATGAAACTGAACTCCGGCTTCCTCCATCAGTCCAAAGACATGCATGTCAGGTTCATTGGTGGTTCTGAATTGCAGGAGTGATTGTGAGTGTACGTGGTTGTTTGTCTAGGTGTGGCCCTGTGATGGACTGGAGACCTGTCCAGGTGGACCCCTGCCTTTAACCTGAAGAGAGCTGGGATAGACTCCAGCAGATCCTTGTGACCCTGCAGAGGATTAAGCGGGTATAGATGATGGATGGATGGATGGATGGATGGAAGATGAAACTGAGAGCCAAGCCATTTTTGAGCCACTATTTATAGTATTGTGTTATTAATTTGTGGGACTTCCTTTATTTCTGGGGCTATAAACCATGAAACTTATCGGCTCCTGGGTTTAGACCACAAGTGTTAAACACAAGACCCACGGGCCAAATGTGGCCCTTGAGAGCTTGGGCATTATTGGCTTAAATTTTTAAAGCAATATTTTAAGACTTAAAATAAGCTTACACCGCTTTAAAGCGCATATTGACAATAAGCTACATCTCCCATCATGCATTTCGTCGTTATAACGTCATTACAACGATAACGGCAGCTATGAGCAAGACGATTTTTCAGATGATGGACTTAAGAAAAACCTTTACAAACTAATCCCAACATGTCCAAGAAAAGAAAAATTGATGCACAAGGAAGGTAGTTTCATGAAAGATGGGAAAACAATTACAAGTTTGTATCTGAAGGTGAAATAACAGTATATCTTTTGTGTTATGAAGCAGGTGTGTAATCAGTCGTGAAAGGGTTTAATCTACGTCGGCATTTGACAGCAAACACAGAGCTAAGTATGCTAAATTTAGCCTGCAAGAAAAACATAGAACTGCTTCCGCTTCTGAAACCGAGGTAATGGATACTCTCAGTGATGTTTACCACAAACCCTGAGTTTAATAAAATAAAGACTTAAAAATTTGAAACTTGAACACATAATAAATGCAGAAATCGTTATTTAACAATATAATAAGGTGTAGTTTAATTTATTTTGATTTTCATTGCATTTTGTTACATTCATGCTGTCGATCTGGCCCTTCGAGGGAAACCATGATGCTGATGTGGCCCTCAGTGAAAATGAGTCTGACACCCCTGGTTTAGACGATCCAGCTTCAAATGACAGAGTAGGTGACGATGATTATATTCAGTATTTGTATGACACCACATAGAAATACATCATTTTGTTTATCTCATAATGGTTAAATCATGCTTTTGCTTTGTCTGTGTGGTACTTTTCAAATAACTTAGGAGAGTTATAACCGTGGTATAAAGCAGTACCACTTCAGACCACATGGGGGCAGCATATTTCAAGAAAGTTGTGACTAAAGGAAGTGCACCTCTAGTTGGACGAAGTGGTGCTACAAGACATTAGCAGAGAAGTGTCAGTTTCTCTTCTGTAAACAAAACAACTCTGTGTGGCCTCATGTTCTCAGAACTGATAAATACAGTAGCTGAAAATACAACATTTGAATGTTGAACTCATTCTTTTTGTTATATATCTACGGGAGAATCCGATCTTGTTCCCGTTTGATTTCAAGCGCAAGTGAGAAAAAGAGTGAAATTAATAGTTAATGCCACAGGCTCTGAGTTTAAATAAAAGTTTGAGACTTAGAATAAATCTTTTTTTTGTACGAACCAACAGCAAACAGGCTCCATGTGCTGTTTTAGCTCTTTTCCAGACAGTTTCTGTCCATTGAGGTCAGTCTATGCATTCAACATCTAAACAATCCCCAGTCTGCCCCGACAAGAACAAATACAGATGTTCATTCCTTCTGTTCACGACCACACGGGGAAATATGTGTGTTTGTTGTCTTAGTTATATAATGAATGGCTTTATTTGACTTGTAGAAACTTTCTAACCATTTCACTATGCTTTGTGTGTGTTTTTCTGCATCAAAGGATGTTTTTTTCTTTGTTTGTTTCCCATGCATCACAGAATGTGTATGTATGCTCATGAGAAAAAGAAATGACAGTCTGTTTCAGTTATCAGCTTTTACATAACAGATCGTTATTAAAAAGATAATAATCATATGGTCTTACGAGGCTTGGACTTGGCCAAATACAGACTTAGAAAGACTACACGTAACACATTACACTGCATCATCAGTTATTGAACAAAAACTAAGCCAAAATGTAGAAGCAGAGATTGAAAAAGTAAGTGCGCCCCATGATTCAACAGCTCATAGATTCAGTCTTAGCATTAAAAATTTGAAGTAATGTTTATCTTTATGATGTTAACAGGAACTTTAAACTGTTCTTTCCTGTGCTGCTTCAGTTTACTGAGATGTGCAGATGTGTCATTAATGTCACAGCTCTCTCAGCAGTATTTTTGTCAGATTGAAGTCTGGGAGTTGGCTGAATCATTGCAACACTTTGACTCTCTTCGTTTTCAGCCAGTGTGTTGGAGGTTTGCTGGAGTCCCGGGACCTTCGTCCTTTTACACGACCGTCTGTCAGCCAAGCTGTAACTGCTTCACTAACTTTAAGCTGACTTCAAGTTTCTGTTGCTGCAAAACGAGCCCAAACCACCACGCCTCTACCTCCATGCTTGGAACTAGACACTGAGGCCAAAGAACTCCACAAAGACGTCGTCCAGAAGTCTTTTTGCTTCTGCAGATGCAACTTTGCAGCCAACAGTCTCTAGTCTCACTCCAAGATCAGAGATATGCAATACTCAGCAAGCTCTACAGACTTCAGTTATCATTTTAACGGTGAGAACTCATGACAGTACAGTTACAAAAAGGCCAAGTATTTGGCTGGAGAAAGAGTCTTTATGGCAAAAAGTTCAGGTACAACACTGCAAGAAACATGTCATGGTTTCATGGTTTCACTCTACATGCTCATCAGAAAGTTTCTTGTGTCCCAGCAGAAAGTGTCAGTTGTCATCTGGCGAGCAGATGTTTTTATCTCAGATATTAATGAAAGCTTCCTCCCATCAGACACTATCAATGTTTATCATAACGGTGAACAAGGAGCCAGAATGACAGAATTATGTTAAATCTCATCTTGTTTCAAGATTTCTTTAATCACCTCAGGTTTATTTGTTTTCCAAAGAAGCTCTTGTTTTAGGATGCAGGATTGCAGCCCGTCCTGATGAAGAACGTTCACGCCAGCTGCACGGAACTGAAACATCATTGAACGGAACTGGATTGTCCTGAACTGGATTGTCCTGAACTGGATCGTCCTGAACTGGACTTGTCTTCTGTGTAAAGTGCCGTGAGATCCCTTGCAGACCCGTAGAGATGCTGCGTGTTTGTTAACAGACCGCTGACCTCCGGCCAAACTGACCTTCACGCCTCCCAGTCAACCGTTGAGCAGAACCCCGCTGGACCTCTGGGAGGACAAGTATCAATCAGACAGACACAAATGAAGAGCGTCACCAGATACAAGCTCACAGGGACACGTGACCCAACTGGGGACGTTAATATTAAAAAATATCAGAGCAGATGTGTGTGAGAGAAGTTTATGTGTAACCATTCATGAATAGTTAGTAAACTCTAAAAGCATGAAGGCTGGATGAGGTTAGAAGTGTTTTCAGGTCAATATAAGGTTAAGAGATGAGGGATTTCATATCAACAATAAAAACATACGGGTTTAACTGGTTTTCTGTGAGAGCGTGTGTGTGCAGCGTTGAGTCTGAAAGTGAAGCTGTTTCCTGCCAGGAAGCGTTTTTCCCGCCGGGACGCTGCCCAGGAAGGTTGAGGACACACAGCCACGCAGCTTTCACGTGAGCGGACGAGTGAGAAGTCCAGCGGGTTCCCCTCTCTCTCTCTCTCTCTCTCTCTCTCTCTCTCTCTCTCTCAGTTTATGTGGAACAACACATCTCTTCATGAATCTTTAACACACATGTGCACTTCTCTGTGTCTCAGCTACACAGTGTGCTCCTTATGTTATCCCACCAGCATCTGTACCAACCAAACCTGCTCCAGTGATCCTCTCGAGGCTGTCGACAGTCACCTCCATCTCATATTCAGCCACAACCACAGCAGGTTGACAAGACTGTCATCTATCATCATTGACTGCACAAAATCAAGACAACATCTTGAACTTGATCAGCTATCTATTATATCCAGGTCAGACTGTGAGAAGCGCACGAAAATAAAAATCCGCCAACTGGAGCCGGAGCCCCCCGAGCCTCAATAATGTGTTTAAAATATGTTTAAAACTGCAAAAAAGTAGCGAGGCACTGCAGTGAAATAAGACAAATGCTCAACTGTGGTCTTTCTGTTACCTTCACAGCCTTTGGTCTCTGAACCGTAGTAAACAAACCGCTGGTATTGTGCTATTTTTGGCTTGTAATTAGCGGCTAACACGCTAACAACAACAAAAGAAAAAGTTTTCTCTGCATGGAACGAGCACTTTATTCTGGCACTGCAGGAACTTGTAACATCACACAGGTTGTATTGTTGGGCTCCTGTCGGTTAACAGAGAATCTAAATCTATACACGCTGGGCTGCTGTTGATGATCACTACACTTTTCATCTAACCCCGTTTTCATTCTGCCGTCCCACGACACACACACTACATTACCCATAAGGCCACATCATTACCCATAATGCCACCTTCTTAAAGGGGCTAGGCTGGCTCACAACATTTCTCCGCTGTGAGAGAACTCGCACAGCATCCTGTGATGTTTCCGCAATTTTTTGTGATTTTTTTTTATATTATATATTTCTGAAAAATCTGCAAATAACTAAAACCAAGGAACTTAAAGCGTGAATTGGTGAGGGATCACTGTATATTCTAAATAGATCCTGCTGCTATGCATTTGATGAAGATGGATTATCGTCCTCTTTCTTTTCTTTTATCTCTTTACAACAGAAAAAGGTTTTTTTTTAAATAATCAGCAAAAAGCAGAGCATTCGTGATTAATGTAGATTATAATTGCCTGAATTAACATCACTGAACTACACAAAAAAAGCAGTTGAGTTAAATGTGATGAAGGACGAGAGTGAGTTTGTTGTTGCTGTGACAGGACTGGTGTTGGACAGGAGAGGAGGAGCTGAAGTCCAGGCTGGTTTGTATGAGACGGGGGGGGGGCTCGCTGAAGTGAGAGAGGACTACCAGGAGGTGCCTGCGTGGAGGGTACAGCCTGCACCAGTTTATTACGATGAAGCTGAGTCTGACAGCATGTGTTCACCACTGCTGTGGTTTATCTCATACTGTTAACTGAACTGACCTCTGAAACAAGCCTGGCAATGAAGTTGAATTTCACGTGTCCCAGAATAAATACTGTCCTCGTTTACCTGATGTGACCTAGGAGGTGGAGCGGCCATCCACCAGCGACACTGTCTATGGTCCAGCGCCTGGATGAGTGAACCCGTCTTTACCCGGATGTCACTCGTGAGCTCTGTTGGGCAAAAAGCTCACCAGTAAAGCAAAATGATGCAGCAGGTGTCCTCAGTGTAGCGTTAATTTTACCTACAATGGTCGTTAACGAGACGTCACACACTAAGACAATTAGGGAAGTGATGATTCAGAGGTAAACGAGTCCTTGTAGGAGTCATAGGCCCCGATCATAGACTTCCCACTAGCCGCTACCCGCAAATTGTGGGTTTAGGAACCTCCGCTAACCACTAATGCAATCTTCCGCTCGCTAAAGCTGCTACCCATTATGCCGACTCCCTTACTCAAATTGTAGGTGTGGCAATGGGCGTGTCTTTTGCGCTTTCCGCAAACTCGGTATCTTGCGATCGCGGGTTAGGGTTGCAGGTAGCAGGTGGTCAGACCACCTGCTACCTGCAACCATAAACCTGCATGTCGGCACGTACTCAGAGCAAATGGCATCAATGTGCGTCCACCTGGTCACATGTGGAGGTGCACAAACGGCTCCACCTCTCGAATTAACTCTTGTATAAAAAGCGTGATCTGGCCTCAGTTTAACCGCTGAGAAAATAGCAGAGATCGTCTTAAATGGCTTGCTCGCCAGTTAAACCATAGACGACCAGAGCGTGTTTACTGGGAGGACACCAGCTATCTGGGACTTTCAGGTAGCTGATTGGAATTGTATGTGTAAAAATATTTATATGTATATATCAGTGCAGAGGAGGAGGAGGAAGGAAGAGGAGGAAGCTCTACAGCAGAGTCCCAGACGAGCGGCACATGAGAGCTGCTCTGATCTGGGTGAAAAGACGCTCCATAGCGGTTAGCGGGTAGCGCAACCTGCTCTTAAAGGCAATGGCTGCTGACGCACTGATTGGTTTAACAGGTGGAACGCCCTAACCACTCCTATGCATAATGTAGCAGGTAGCGCATGTGTGATAGTGGGTTTAGCAAGGTGGACGATTGCGTTCTTTGTGGAGGAACGCCCCTCCCGCTACCCGCTATCCCTTAATAGCGGCTTTAGGAGATCAGGCGGAATATTGGGCCTATAGCCTTTATTTTTCCAAAGCTGACATTTTTCTGAGGTCATGTTTCGGTCAAACGATGCAAGGGTCGGATACTGAGCTCTACTCCACCTCTCTTCTGCAGGGTTTTCCTTCTTTGAGGACAGTAAAACACAACTTTACACCTCTGAGGAACAGCAAACACAGCATATAAACATAGCAGATAAATATGGGGAGGATGGACAACTCTACTCTGATCCTGGTCTGTGATGTCACAGTTCTCACACATCTGAACAGCTCGCTGAAAGATGTCTTTTCAGACTCAGTCAGCGCCAGACAGAATGACAGGATTGTCTCATGTTGGACAAATGCATGTCTGCAACTGGTATCACTTTTACATATAAATAAAACCAAGTTTACAGTTAAACAACTGTAAAAGCTTCACGATGGACGTGACATCGGTGGTTAAATGTCTGGGGAAGCTGGAGTACTGGGTAAATGAAACTGAGTGCAGGTCATTAAACTCAGATTTTTGAGGGACTGCAAACATTTCGTCCAGGTCCGAGGTGGTCTGTGTGCTGGTCGGTGCCAGACAAAACCAGGCCGTATTTGTAAATGGATTCAAATATTTAAACTGGCTGATTTTTTAGATGGCAACACATGATTCTGAAAAGCAATACTCCTTAAAGGTTTGAACAGAAGGAACCTCGACTTAAATTTAGAAGGTGTTTTACGTCTCATCCAAAAGGCATCATTGTTTCTGTTTGACTCAGAACTGCAGCTGCCTTTTAGATGACAGAAAAACCAAGAAAATGAGTTAACTTTTCTTCTTTTCAAGCTTTTTTTTTTTGGATGTCTTTACCCACACTCTGCCCCTGCAGAAGATAAACCATCAGTCTCTCCTTATTAACAGTGTAATGAGCTCACAGATGCAGCAGAATCAAACTCATTTTTCTGTGAAAAACACTCAACTGGCTCCCTGCTGGAGATTTAGCCCACATGACCACCTTGAAGCAGCTCTACCTGACCGAACTAAAGGGCCAAATAAATTTATGTGACCGAGCTAAAAGGCCGGAAGATCAGATGTTTTACTGAACATGTGTGTGCATGTGAGAAACTCACGTGTGTTAAGACTTTTTTCTCTCTCTGCTCTCCATCAACGCTTATTTACTAATGTTTTACTGCAGTTTTCTGTCCTCTCGACGTCGTTTCCAAAAATGTTTCTTTCTAATCTCCATCAAGGTGATTTGTCGCCCTCTGCTGGTTAGAGATAAACACTGCTCTTTATGTCATCAAATATCAACAATAAACCTTAAAAAAGTGTTTAAATGCAGTGGTTCAGCTTTTGCACACATCGATTTTCTGAGTTTCTCTTAAATCGAGTAAATATTTTTCTTGATCTCAATTAATGTACCTCATAACTGAATCTTGTGTATTTTGTAAACTCCCACTGATCACTGCAGGTACAACAGCAGCTCTGCTGAAAACCACTGGTACTGTGGTAGGAAACTGGCCTTAAAATTACTTTTTTTTCTTCTATTCTTTATATCTCTAAAGTCCACAAAATATTAATGCTTGCTGTTGTAGGGACCTGAACTGAACTAAACAACTACTGTATGTTGAAGATTTTTATTTATTGTCCAATTTAATGCAAAGTTTGTCAGAATTAGATGTTAATTGTGATTGTCCAATAAACCTCATTATCCTGATCCCATCAGATGGCTGGTCTCAGACAATATGTTTTCATACAGTTATGCACTGATATATATATTTTTTTATTTTATTTTTGATCAGGATATGTCATTTAAGCAGCATATTAATCAGGTTTGCAAGACTGCCTTTTTTCCTCTCCGAAATATTGCCATGATTAGGAGCATCCTCTCCCAGGGTGATGCCGAAAAATTAATCCACGCGTTTGTTAGCTCTAGACTGGATTACTGTAATGCGTTGTTAGCAGGATGTCTGAAAAGCTCGCTAAATAGCCTTCAATTGATCCAGAACGCAGCAGCGAGGGTGCTGACAGGAATCCGCAAGCGAGATCACGTCTCTCCCGTGTTAGCCTCCCTCCATTGGCTTCCCGTGAAATTTAGAATTGAGTTTAAAATTCTGCTTCTCACATATAAGGCCCTTAATGGCCTAGCTCCGCGCTATTTACAAGACTTGATAGCATGTTATGCTCCTAATAGAGCTCTCCGCTCTCAGAGTGCAGGATTACTCATCATTCCTAGAATATCTAAAAGTAGGTTTGGAGGACGGGCCTTCTGCTACCAGACACCTTTTTTATGGAACCAGCTACCAGTTTGGGTTAAGGAGGCTGATACTATCTCCATTTTTAAAACTAAATTGAAAACATTTCTCTTCAGTAAAGCCTACAGTTAGTCTAATCTATAGTGTGTAGGGGCTAATAGTTATAACTATAGTTGTAGTAGTAAGACTAGAGTAGCTTGTCTTAATCACAGCTTCGTCATAGCTTATGCTGCTATAGGCCTACGCTACGGGGGGACACCAACATGATCTGCTGAGTGGTGTCTCCACTGCTCTTCTCCTTTTTCTTCCCATTCTTCCTCCCTTCCTCCTCCTCCAGCTCATTTATAATTATTTGGGAGCACCTCGTTACTGTAACTGTGCTCCATTTTCTTTGCTTTCCTGTGTTTGTTGTGCTGTTTCTGCCTCCTTTTCTTTCTGTGTATTTGCAGGCCAGAGTTTCCTGGGTTTCATGCTGACTTGCAGTTCCATCCTCTGTCCATCCCGGGGTTCTCCTCCACTTGTGTTTGGGTACCGACTGGCGTGGTGATCGGCGACCTGGTCCTCTGGCCATCTCATCCCAGTGCTGCTGCCTCCATATGTTTATGTTTATATATAGCATCTTTTTGCTTGAAATCCTACCCTTCTCTTTTCTTAAACCCAAACCCCCTCCTCCTCCCCCCTCCTCCCCCTTTTCTCGCACACACCTCACCTACACCCCACCCGCACATTACTGATACTCAAGAGCCTATCATGGCTCATTACACTGACCACACGCCCAAGGGCCCTCCATAGCCCGCTTGCATTCACCCTACAACAATTCCACTACTTCTTTATTATTATTTTTTACTTTTTCTGTCCTACATCCTCTTTCTGTCCTCCATCTTCTCTCTGTCCTCCATCCTCTCTCTGTCCTGTCTCCCCTCTTTTCTTTCTCTACCCGGCTGGCCTTCGGCAGGAAGGTCCCCCCCATATGAGCCAGGTCCTGCTCAAGGTTTCTTCCTCTTAAAGTGGAGTTTTTTCCTTGCCACTGTTTGGTATAAAGGTTTTTTTTTCTCCCTACGTGGGTGTTTTTTACCTGCCATTATCATTGATTGGATTTAATTATATAATCTTAGTTGATGATATTTGCTCGGGGGTCATGCTCTGGGTCTCTGTAAAGCGCCTAGAGACAATTGTCATTGTAACAGACGCTATATAAATAAAATTGAAATTGAAATTGAATTATTTCACAGGTTTATTTATCATTCATTGTATTATATACATGCTGTTTATTCACAGCTTTATTTATTCAAACAATAAAGAAATAAAATATTCCGTAAAATCTTAGCTGTGATGTAAAGTCAAGATAATTAAAGGTTATGAAAAACAATGTCAAAGATTGTGATAGATAAAATAAAAAACTACTGTCAAAAAGTTTTTATGTTCTTAATGTTTGTCGCCATCTGCTGGTCATCACTGGGACTTCACTCCTTGCAGAAGGGGACATCCGGAAGAAGCGCTGTCTGTATGTCCAGATAATGATAGGAAGAGCAGTTATGTACAGAAAAGATAAAAAATGCACCTTTACTTTCATAAAGCAACCACTCAGCTGAGTTTAAAAGGGTTGAGGAAACAAGACTCTCTGAGTCTGTTGAGACCTGTTGAGTAGGGACGACTGATCTGATCCGCATATTTTTACTGCAGGTATCAACTAATATTTCCAAACTCTGGTACACAGCATGCAGTAAGTGAACAACTGTCATTTCTTCAGGCTATTTAGGCTGTTATACAACTGACCAGTTTACTGTTCAGACAGTATACTTAGTTATTACTGACAGAGATTAATTAAGACAGAGTAAAAAAAAAAACTAGTGACATATTATGTGTTTGGAGGGTCCAATGAGTGAATTGCATGCGTTTATTTTGCAGGTAAAAAAAAATTAGGATTAAACGGGTTCATGTCCTCTGGTGGACTTTCAGCCGGAAGTGTTACATTTACTGACATTACCGTCGGAGAAAACGAAACTAGTGAAGTCAGTGGGTGGTATGTGAAGGAGCGGCTGCAGCTTCCTCATGTAAAGAGATCAGCAGAGATGATGTTCAGTCCTCGACAGGGTTTGACAGCGATGGATCTTCTTCTGGTGTGTCTCTGCGTCCTGACCTGGTCCGGAAGAACATTTGGTGATTCAGGAGGTAGGAAAGAGAAACATTTATTCATCCGATCTTTTATTTGGTAGAATATCTTTACTAGTGCAGCTGTGTGGAACTGAAATGAACGTAAAGTGTGAAGATGCAGGAGTCTGGAGCTTTAAGATTTGTCTGTCTTCTGGATGAGACCACGGAAACGTTACTGCCGTCACGCCAGCACTATCTTCCCTCTTTGAAATATTTGTGCCGTTTTGCTGTTGAAATTACGGTAATCGCTATGCTACAGTGTTTTCAAAATAAGAGCGGTTGTGCGCTATCATTTGAATGTGAATGAACAAAAGAGATTTTATAAATACTAATAAATTACTTCACCACTTACTTGGAATGCATGTATAAGTGCAGTATACTAACACTGCTTTGAAAAACTTATAAAATAAAAAATCCTAGTTTCCACAGACTCATTCCACTTCTCACTAATAGTATCCCAAATGGGAATGTCACTCAACAAGTTTCAGCCCAATCTGATGTGGTATTTCAAAATAAAATGACATCAAAATCATGTATAAATGCAGTATACTACAACTACATTGACATACTCACCAAAGCTCACACCAAAAAACTCTTGGACATTGAAGTTATCTTCTGTTCAATATCTCTTTCAACTTACCCAAAAAAATCCAATTATATTGTAAAGAACTGTTTGAGAGTGGCTGATTTCAAATTATCTGTTCACCTTTTGTTAAATACAAATACCTAGTCCAGGTAATACTGGTGACTTTTAAAATAGATATTAAACATTTTTGAAAAACCACATCAGATTGGGCTGACATTGTGTGAGGTACATTCCTAGATGGGATACTATTGGTCTGAAGTGGAATGAGTCTGTGGAAAACAGGATGTTTTATTTCATAACCTTGTCCAAGTAGTGGTGGTATACTGCCTTTATACATGATTTTGATGTCACTTTGTTTTGAAATACTACATCAGATTGGGCTGAAACTTGTTGAGTGACGTTCCCATATGGGATACTATTAATAAGAAGTGGAATGAATCCAGGATTTTTTAATTTATAACCTTTTCAGCTAGTGTTATTATACTGCATTTACTGCATCCTGTTACAATCCACTTAATGGCAAAAAATAATAATAATAATAAATAAACCAAAAAAAAAAAAAACTGGATCCTCAGGTTGAACAGATTACTTCAAATTGATATATTGATATAGACATGTATTATCTACAAAAAATAAAAATAAAAGGATCAATTTGAATTCGTACAAAAAACTATGTGGTTCCACTCCACCTGTCCGACTGACTACTGTGACAACTGCACCCTTAAATCAAAACTCTAATGAGCAATTAAATATGCAAATTTGCCAGAAAGCTTTAGTTCAGTCTTCAATATCACAAATCCTTACACATGAGAATTACTAGCCTTTAAGTTTATAAGTCTATTTAAGTCTATAAGACACATTTTGTGTTTACCCATGAACTTAGTATCATGTGTGAACCTATTACCCGCTCTTATTTTGAAAACACTGTATGTTAGCGATTACCGTAATTTCAACAGCAAAACGGCACAAAGATTTTAAAGAGGGCTGGAGTGACGGCAGTGAAACGTTGGGCGCGGTAAACTTAGTTTCACTTTCGACATTCGCTTGTTTTTATTCTCTTTAAACTTTAGTAGCGTCATGAAAACGGCACCGATTTCATGATTTTCATGATACCAACCTGGATGAAATCGGTGCCGTTTCCAAAACGCTATTAACGCTCAAAAAAAAAAAAAAAAAAAAAAAGAGCGAACGTCGATTGTGAAAGTCTGTTTTCAAGACATTTACTGATGATGATAATGGGAAACTGAGAACGTCCTCATAGTTTAGTACAAATCTGCTCACATGAGGAACATTTAGATGTCTGTTATAGTTCAGAGACGTTTTCCACTAGATATGACGTCATCGGGCGTGCACTGCGTGTGGCGCACATTTATTTCTGAGGATCTGATGAGGAAGGTCTAACAGTCTCCTCAGCGTTTATCTCTGATTAATCACTCATTTGACCGCTTTTAATCAAAGAATAAGATGTAATTATTCTAATTCTGAAATAATGAAACTGACATTTATCTTGTTGGCATTTTAATGTAAATATTTGCAGCAGTTTATAACTATTTCAAGCTCCAACAATCATCCAGAGACTTTGTATAAATAAAACAAAATCCTCCAAATATCCTAAATTGAACCATTATGAGATTAATTTATAAATTATCCTTTTTTATTTTATGTTTGTATCAAATATAGTTTTTTAGTCAAGTTTTACAAAGAAGATTATATGACAAAATATTTCAGCTTTACTTCCTGGATGTGCTGGTCAACTACATCTCACTTCTCCTGAAGGTCAAAGTGATGACGGTTCGGTGAGGAAGCTGCCTGCAGGCTGCAACGGTCCAATGAGAACATGTGCTGGACTGATGTGTTTCATTTCTGTTTCATTAGTAACATCAGTGATGTCATTGATGTGATAAACACACATTTACCAGAAAAGTGCTGAATAAAGCCTGAATTTATTGGACAATTCAAGATAGAAGAGGAAACTGATCTTGAACTGTTTTTAAACATGAACTGAGGAAACAAGTTTGATTTCTGCCTTTCTCTCTGTATTGATGGTTTTATATCTGACTAATACATGATCAATACATGTTTGTGTCTTTCAGGACCAGCTACCATCAAGATAACTGTGAAAGAAGATGATGATGTTGTTCTTTCTTGTTCCTTGGGCTCTTCAGACATTTCAGACAAAGTATTTGACTGGAAGACAGTTGACCAGAAGCAGGCGTTTTATTATCAGTCACGCAGTCATTACAATAATGGACTAGAAGGTCAGGATCAGCAGTTCAAAGGTCGAGTCTCTCATTTTCCAGACGGTCTACTTTTCGGTAATGCATCCATACGTATTAACAAAGCAAAGGTAGCTGACAGTGGAACCTACACCTGTATAGTTCCACCTGATGAACTACGATCTCAGATTGAACTGATTGTTGGTGAGTTCTTTAATGAAACATTTAAAGAGATTTACATAAGAGACGAGTTGAAGTGTTCCAGTGATGGGTTTGATTTAAACTGGAATCAAACAGAAGAAGACTTTTTCATCAAGAGATTGTGTGAAAGAGAATCATCTGCAAACATTATAAAACCACAAATTGATGTTTGACCTCTGCTTTAAACTGATTTACAACTTCCAACTAAACAAATAAGATTAAGAAATTGTGTCTAATCATGAATCAGAGGTGACTCAGGAACATTTTCCCTTCAACTAAACACTGACAACTTTGTCACAGCAGCTTGTAAAAAGCTCCTCTCTGATGTTTGTTCTGACTTTGATGATATAAGATTATAACTCATCCAGGACTGATGGAAACTAGTCTCTTCTGTAAAACAGCTGTGATGTTTACCTGATCTAACACTGTTGAGGATGTTTTTTCTTTCATTTCATTTGTTATTGTCATAAATACTTCAGAGTTTATTGTTGCTGTTTGATGTGACTGTCAGGTTGATGAAATCAAACAGCTCTTTTAAATTGTCTCTTAAAGGAGCAAAAAGCGAAATCATTTCACCGCTAGGTTTGCTGTTGAGCACTGCCTGTAGACCAAAACAAAGTGTGCCATTAGCCACACCTCCCTCTGCCTCTGCTCGCCACCAACCCCCCCCCCCCCCTCCACACACTCCCCCACTACACCCCCGCTCGCTTCGAAGATCTACCTACACCGAGCAAAACATCACCATGGCGAGTAACAAAGTAAGTCATTTATAACATTATAATGTTTATACTGGTTTGTCCGTAAATTAATCTTTATGTCACTAATTTAGTGAGTCACCATTAGCATCAAACGTTATCTATTCGCCGCTAATTGCGTTAGCAGACAGTTCAACGTTAGTAACAATATGACGGCAGTGAATAGCTTTCCTGTTTTGTTCCGCTGTCTGCCATTTCAGTTCGAAAATGCTGCCGCCGTCACTACTCACTGGCTGTCGCGTTTTATAGAGAGGGAGGGGGGAGGAGGGAGGAGGCGAAGTTTCACATGAACGCACATGAACGCGCGGCCGGACCGGCTTGTAAACTTGAGGCTGGAGATCAACACAGAGAGCGGGTGTGTGACGTCATCCTATACTCCAGATGAAATTACACCTCTCGTTCTCCATGTAGCGATTTTTTAATTCCTTCAGTCTTAAATAATGGATTTCCACTTATTGCTCCTTTAAAAGACAGAACAGGAGAAAAGTTCTCAGGTAAGTCCTGATTCTGATGATGACACAGATCATCTCATTCGTTAACACATTTACTCACCACAATCTCTAAAACAATGACATCTATAAACTACATTTACTAGAAACTATGTTCTCACAAAAAGCTGCTGGACATTTATCTATTTGTTTATTCAGATACAGACTGTAAAAATGTGTTTTCATCTCTCTGTCTTTAAGGACACGAGAACCGACTTCAATGTAGCAACAACTACTTTACTCCGAGTCTTTCTTCTTCTACAACTCAACACACAGGTTAAACACAACGCTTGTAGCATACTCCACCTAGTGGTGGGAGTTATGTATATACATCACACAGACCATATTATTCGATTCATTTTATTTTTTGTTTTATCCTGAAATACTGACACAATGAGGATGTGATCAGATGAGGTTTGTATAATTGTGAAGATTCTGTTTTTCATTATTGATCAGAGGGTCCAGTTAAGGTCTAATTTTTAGTGATTTATGTCCATAAATAGTAGAACAACACTGGTCCATATTATTTTGTTCCAGAAAGTGTAAAGATCAGTGGTTGAGTTGTAATTGTGTCTGAAGAAGTGAGGTTGCTGAGTTTCTGTGTTTCAAACCAATAAGACAGTGTCAGTAGAGCAGAGATGTTAACAGGTTCGTGACGTGGCTTCATCTATTGGTGCTGGTAGATATGACCTCTAATCAATATCACCATCAACTGAAGAAGTTACCTCCATTACAGTTAGTGACACATTATTTTAGTATTGTTTTATTATTTTTGTCCTCATAGATCACTGACAAGATTTTTGCTGCAAATGTAATCAACTAATAAAACTGATGTTTTTTAATAAGAGTTCATATCTTTGATTTTAATATAACTATCGATGGTCATTAAATGACTATTTAAAGAAGAGAAGCCATTTGAATAATTAACACAATCAAGATTACATCAATTAGAGGTTCTGAATGTTGGTTTAGAATAATTTGTGATTGATTGAGTCAGATCTAACGTATATTCATACATAGTCAGTTCTAGTTTTATAGATCCATCAGGTTTAAACCAAGACAACTTCCTCACTGTTAATGATCACAGCAGGATTCTTTAGTTGGTTCTGATCGTTGCTTTTCCTTTCATTTGTTCGTTACATTCACTTATTCAGAGCGAGTTGAGATCAACAGGGTTGGAAGTTCTTCCAGTCATTGCAGAGTTTTTCTTGTCCTGTGAACTGAAGTCTTCCATCACTGATGTCATTTTTCCACCTGCCACCAGATAAAATAAAGATTTATCTGTTGTTCTGGAGTTTGGAGTACCAGATCAAGCAGATGAAAGTGGACTCTTATCATGGTGGAGTGTGACCTACTTTGGTTGGAGAACTGATTCCCTTCATGTTCATGTATGATGGGACAAAGAAAGGAGTCCAGTTAAAAGGCCCAGTCCAGCTACAGCTGTGTCTTGACTAAACTGTGCTTTTATACGTACTGACCGTCTCACCTGAGGACAGCTGCTATTAAAACTTTCGAATATGTAATTTTTCTCATTTACACACGTCATGATCCTGATATAAAAGAGGAAAGATCCCAGTATTGTTGATCTAAACCTGTAATTCTTGGATTTGGTCTCTATTGTGTTTACAGGTTCCTGTCCAAACCATCCATCACGATACAAAACAGAACAAATGATGGGATGCTGCTGAAGTGTGAAGTTAAAGATGTTTCTCCAAAACCAGTTATGGAGTGGCAGGACAGTACTGGAAACACTACTGTTCATCCTAGAAGTCCTAGAAACTACTCTGACAATATCCTGCTTGCTGCTGTGACCAAGGAAGACTTCTATACTTGTGTTGTAACACAGGGAGAAATCTGTCATCAAATTCATTCTGAACAAATCTTTGTTCCTATCCCTGGTAAGTTTCCTCTTTGGTATCACTTTTAAAACTAGAAAACTAAAAAAGCTGAGAGCGCAGACCTCCGCCAAGCACAACAGTTCCCTCATAGCGATTTACAGATTGCGATAAAATCCGTCTTCTGGATCAGATCCAGATCAGCCTTTGAAATTTGATAGAGGTTCTCATTGTCAATCCCTGAGTGAAATTTTGGGTTTTGAGCAATAATTAACGGAGATATTGAGAAACAAAATTTTCGGCCCCATTGACCGCAATGTTATCAAAAATTTGAAAGTGATCCAGAATCCAGGATTTCTTCCGGATCACAGCCAAAATGAAATCAATTCTTCCTTTTAACATTTCTGACAACTCCTGAAATTTTCATCAAAATTGATCCATAACGTTTTGAGTTATCTTGAACACAGACAGACAGACAAACGCCGGCAAAAACATAACCTCCTTGGCGGAGTTGATGAATGTAATTTTATTCCAATATTTGTTGGCACTGGTGGTTTTATTTGATGGTGGACAGAGGGACACTTAGACATTCTGTTAGTGACTGATTACAGCTGTGTTTGGACTATAATTGTATTTTTCTAGTTACATTTGGGATGAAAGTTGGTGTTATTCATAGAAATGTGTCAGAGGTTTTTCCTGATGAGAAGTTGATTGAGAAGAATTAATGATTTCTAAAACTCATCATTGCAGTTCAAGCACAACCTAATTTCTGAAACTCATGTCACTTCAGTGTATTTTTAAACAGAAATCCACTTGAATGTTTCTTCTATATATACCAAATAAGATAGCAAAAATAGAAATAGAAAGCAAACATTTAGTTACATAATGTTTGGTCATCACTACTAGAACTGATAATTCCTGCCTTTCGGAAATGTCTCTTCTATAAAACTTTGTCTCAGTGTAGTGGGGGTATCTGTCTACTATTTCTCCATTTCTCATCATTGTTCTTGTAACTCATTTTTCTCTTTTATATTACATTTAAAAAAAAAAACATTTCGTAAGATTTGTGGTTTCGCCACAACGTCTGTCTGTTTTGTCACCTGAACCACATAATGATCAGTTATTGCGTCAGAATAACTTCACATCAACATTTCTGCCGTTGAAGACAGTTGCTTCTGTGAGCCGCAGTACAGCCGCTCTTCATAACAGAGTAATAGAGTGGAAGGAAAAGTAGTTCCAGTCCAAATTCAAAAAAGAGTGAAAACCCTATAAAATTAGATGATTGAATTTCGATGTTAAAGCATCACCTGATGTTGATTTTTCTTTTCTTTTCTTTTTTATTTCAACGTGAGGATCCATCCTGATAACGGAATCATGTTTGCTTTTTTTTTCTTTTATCTTCCTCATTCGCTACTAACGTGACAGAGATCAAAGAAGGGTTTTGAGGACCCACCTGACTGAAGTACCGTATTTTTTTGGACTATAAAGCGCAGCGGATTATAAAGTGCACGAAGTGAAATAAAACGGTCAGTTCGTATTACTCTGCGAGACGCCTGACTACGGCAGCCGTAATGCTCCAAGGATCCATCAAGCGGCGCGGCTTCGTATCTTACTAAAATCATAGTAAAACATTTTGGTAGATTTTTTGAGTGCCGTGTACCACATAAAATTGGTTAATCAGGGCATAAAATTAGAATTTTTACCAAGTAGCCCCTGGCTACCAGGTTTTTGAAGTTGGTAGCCAGCTAGCAATTTGGTCACCAGTGTTTTTCGTCGCCCTCGTAGACTGCTGACATTTTCATGAACGCTCAATGGCTTCAATGGCCTCTAGCTAGGGTTGCCACCTTCCAGACATGAAAATAAAGGACAATTCCGTATTTTACGGGACGGGTGGCAACCCTATGGGGTAGACATTTTTAAAATGCGCGGGTAGCAGCGCAGCACCGGCGTCTGTGGTAACTAGGCAACCGTGATGGCGTGGGGAGGGGGCAGGCACTGAGAGTGACAAGATGATTGGCACACACTTTTATAAAGATATGGGCACAGAGCGCAGCAGGTCCTGTTGTCCCACCACAAAGATTTTGCTGGCCTTAATGTTTCCTGTATTTTATTTTCTTCATTATTGTTAAATTTAGTGTTGATGTGTGTGTGACAGACGTGTGTATGGGGCGTTAATGAAAATACGGGACAAATCGCGTCCCGTATTAGTTCAATACGGGACGCAACATTTTTTTCTCAAATAAAGGACAATTCCGTATTTTACGGGATGGGTGGCAACCCTACCTCTAGCATCTGTAGTAGACATTTCTCCAGCACATCCTCAGTAAATCCATCAGGGAAACACTATTGTACTAGTGTGATATGAATCATCTGCACCACCTCACTATATCTGCCAGAAGATCTAAGCTTCCTGGAGAAAAACTGCATGAAAGAAGCTGCAAGTTTGGAAGACCGTTTAATAGTCATGCGGTGTGTGGGGGGGTGGGGGTGGGGGGTACTCAGGGGCGCCGCTAGGGATTTTGGGCCCCATGAAAAGAATCTTTACCGGGCCCCCCAACACAGCGGCGAAATTTGTTGATGCTATTTTTGATCATCATTAGGGGCCTCTCTGGGCCCCCCTCAATCATGGGCCCCTATAATCCGTATCCTTTACCCCCCCTTTTCGGCGCCCCAGGGGGTACTGGAGGGTTTTACGCCTCCAAGCCTCATAATTTGGCTCTTAGTTTCCACCTCTCATTTGTTTTTGGGGGACACATTAGTCTAACGCAACTGTAAATTGGAGCTGATGTGGTGCCTTTAACCCACTCCGTACAAACGCCACGAAGCTGTGAGGGCCTGTGGGACGCTATCTATCACTAGATTGATTATATTTGACTATAGCGCATCATAGGGCTTGTTATTTTGGTTATGACAGATGTACGATAATTTCCCTCAAAATACGATAATTTTGAGTCTGGTACGATAATCCTACATTTCCCACCTGGCAACGCTAAAGTGAAGTGACCATGAGCAGCGGCCGAGTGTAATGGATTTACATCCTCTGTTGACTGACAGGAGCCGAAAAATACAGACTGTGTAACGTTGTCAGTTCCTGAATAAAGTGTCATTCCAAGCAGAGAAAACCTGAGTTTTTCTTTCGTTTTCACTGGCATGTTATCTGCTTGTCACAAATAGCACAGTACAGCGGTTTCCCTACTACGGTTCAGAGACCAGAGGCTGTACGGTAACACATGAAAGCGCATTTTGATGTGATGCGATGTGCACCCAAAACATGGCCACTTTTCGCCAAATAACTTTGTTTCTAAATTATTTAAATATGTTTGCCTTGGTGACACATGGCAAATGTGCAGATATCATCAAAAAAAAAAAAAAAAAAATCGTTTTTTTTTTCTAAGTTGATGGTCGATTTTGTGGCCCTCACCACTGGCGACAAGGCAGAAAAAAACGGTCGAAATGATCAAATTTAGGTTTGGCATTTGGCGACCAGTTGCGATTTTATGCCCTGTTAAAGGTCAGGAAACACAACCAGAATTAAAACATAAGGCCCATTGGATTATGAGGCGCACTGTCCATTTTTGAGAAAATGTAAGGATTTTAAGTGTGCCTTATAGTCCGAAAATTACGGTTGATATCATTAATTATTAAAAATAAGTATTTTTTTTCAGTATCCTGCTTCCACTTCTGTGAGTAAAGGAAATTTCAAGGATCCCCAGAGTTACTGGATGTACTGACTTCACCCAGATAATCATTGAAGCTCCATTATTATTTTTCTTTGTTAATGATGCCAAAGGTTTTTATACTTTAACTACTAAAGCATTTTTTCTCTAATTTTTTTTTTAGAATTAATTTTCAACTAAATATTGAATTGCACATTCACTTGCTCTGTAATTTCTTCCACATCAGTTGTCTTTTCCTTCGTCGTTTCTGCAGAAAGTCACGTGACTGAAGAAGAGGATCTCTTCTGTTTATTTTGGCGTTGCCATGGTGAATCAGGTCTCAGAGCTCCATTGATGATGGTCTTTATGGTGTCGGTAACTCTGGGTCAACATACTCAGAGTTGATTGAACCAACTCTGATCATCTGTTCTGAAACTCAGAGTTTGTTGAGTCTGAGTTAGTTTAGTTGAACCTCCTTTCTGAAAACAGAACTCAGGTTGATGAAATCACACAAACAACTCTAACACATCTTTTGTTTTTCTCTTTCAGAGTCGATCTTAAAAGATGGACCAGGAGAAAAAGAAGGTAAGTCCTGATTCTGATGACGATGCAGATCATCTCATTCATTAACACATTTAACCACCACAATCTCTAAAACTGTAACAATTACAGTGATGAGATCTATAAAATACATTTACTAGAAATTAATTTCTGACAAAAAGCTGCTGGAGATTTATCTATTTATTCATTCAGATACAGACTATAATTTTATGAACCTTATGAATCTTATGAACCAGGTTTTATCCTGAATTTCTGACATAATGAGGATGTGATCAGATGAGGTTTGTATAAATTTGAGGTACAGATTGAGGTGTCACAGAGAATTTGCATTTCTGTTTCAAGAGTTGGTCTGATGGGTCCAGTTGTGTGTTTGAAGAAGTGAAGTTGGAATAAACTGGCTAAATTCAATGTTTGTATTCAGAAACGTCCTCCCAGCCTGAAAGACTGAAATAATGAAAATAATCCAAGATCTTATTTGGTTCATTTGTCATTCAGGTTGTAGTTTTTAACCATCGGTTTCTACTTGTGGTAACTGAACTTTCAACTAGCAGAAGTGGATGAGATGTTTCCTCTGAAGAGTTGTTGAGATGTCGGATGAGTTCAGAGGCAGAAATCTCAATCATCACTGTTGTCTTTCTTCATATTTCCAATAATAATCTCTGCTGGTGGGACCCCCACCCTGCAGAGAGAAAAGGCTGATCTCTAATTTCACATGAATGTGCTCCAGGAGCTGGAGAGGGAACTCAGCACAAACAAACCCAAAGTTTGATCTGAATATTTCTGGGCAGCAGTCAGTGGATGAAGAGGAACTTAAACTCTTTACTTTAGTAAAAGTACTAACCTTCTGGAAACAAGGGTTTTACTGTTTTTTTTTACTTTAAAACAACTCTGAAGAATAGTTTTTTATTCTCCAGAGTTTGGATCATTGTCATAGATACCAGTAACACATTGAGCTCTACTCACAGGTGGAGGTTCATGTAGATTTGTTGACCAGTTGAAGTCCAGTGTAACCAGCAGGACAACCAGGTCTACAGACAGACAGACACAGACCACAGAAGAAGAAGAAGCATTTTAGTTCCAATTAATCATTTAATTGTTCCACAGATGTTTTGGGTCAGTGGCCCTTCTTCAGCGTGTTATCTGACAGACCACCTGTACACAGGTGTGTTAATTATATACACAACATCACTGCAGGTGCAGCAGTATTCCACTAGGGGAAGCAGCCATCTTCAGGAACTACATACACGTCTGGGTCTGCTGTGAAACAGCACCTAAATACCGTAGAAATTACTAGAAGCATCAGAGGAACATCTGAACAGAGTAGGTTTAGTTCAGCAGTCTGATTTACTGGAGCCCAGATCCAAGAGTTTCCCTTCACAGGACCTGGAGTCTGTGTCTACTTTCAGCTGAACATCTAAACATGTCAAACAAACATTAGAAAACATGAGCTCATCTTGAAGAGTGATCCTCTGGTTGGAGGTTCATTTCAGAATTTACCACGCTGCATTTAAAGAACGTTAAAGTTCTGCAGACAACTCATATTAACATCCTAAAACAAGAACCAGCAGACAAAAACAAGTAAGCACCTGGAGTTTAAAGATTTGAAAAAATGTGAAACATGTTGATCTTAATCGATGGACATGTGACATATTTAATGTTCAGATTGTGTTTCTTGAAGTGTCAGTGGGCTCATTAAATGGAGCTGATCTGCTGACAGACGCCCACACAGAGACTCAGGTGGTTATAGAGCGAACCAGCGGTGTCATGAAGTCCTGGTGGATTCCTGATGGAGGTTTCTCAGGTATTAGAGACGATGCAGGTGTCTGCAGAAGAGAGTTTAGCTGATATTTCATTCATTCATTCTCCAACCTCAGGTCTCTCTGAGTTTCTCCAGTGGAGCTCTGCACCTCTACACCTCCTTATATGGTCATTCCTGGGTGGAGTTGATGCTAATTAATGAGTTTCAACCTGCCATCAGTTGGAATTCAGTAACACATACATGTTTTAGAACAAAAGCTTTATACAGGACAGATTTTTAGTAAAGAAGTGATTTATGTTAAAATCTACTGAGATTGACAAAGATTTCATGAATGAGGCCCAGAGATCAGTCAGTCATCTGAATTTCCATCCATTCATCCGTCATCTGCTCCTGCTGCTTCTTATTAAGGCTCATGGGTGTCTGCTGGGGAGATTTTATAGAACAGAAAATAATAGACGACCATTTGTTGTGGTTATATTTATTTCTTATTTGGTGATATTGATGATAAATGTTCTATATGTCGTCTGTCCCTGGATAAAATATTCTCAGCATCAGTCTGGACATCAGTCAGAGTGATGGAGCACATTTTCTAGATCTAGATGATCTAAATGTTGTCTAATGATCAACAAACAGACAAGTTTAGCTGCACATCAAAACCAGAAACCATAGCAACAACAAAGCAGCTACTGATTATAGACATTACTGTCTCGTCCAGCAGGAAGATGGTGAGTTCAGTGACGCTGGTCCATCCAGTTTCTTACTGTAGCTTCACCAACAAGTAAATGTGACCATGAACGTCCTGAATAGTGAGTCGGCTGTTATCTTGTATCCAGATGTAGATCCACATCTTTATTTGTCAAATAACAAATAAAGTCAAATAACAGTTGGTTCATCTTGATTCTCCAGTCTCTCAGTGAAGAAGCATCAAACTTGTTCAGCAGCTCCTATTTTCTCCAAACTAACTTGGCTCTGACAACATTCATCAGCAGATAATGATGTGCTCATGTGATGGAACCCTGAGTCCAAGGAAGCTTTGGTTCTGATGGAGAAAATCTGCTGACAGATTGGTGAAGGTTTTTCTGGATCTCAGAGACAGTGGCAGTAAATTAGAGTCAGAGCTCAAAGTAGAGAGAAGTCCTTGATCCTGATGAACAACATGAGAGAGAGACCAGGTTGATCCACCAGCATCTCCACAATACTGGGACCAGAACAGGGACTGGGACCAGAACAGGGACTGGGACCAGAAGAGAGACTGAGACCAGAACAGTGACTGGGACCAGAACAGGGACTGAGACCAGAACAGAGACTGAGACCAGAACAGGGACTGGGACCAGAACAGGGACCGGGACCAGAACAGAGACTGAAACCAGAACAGTGACTGGGACCAGAACAGGGACCGGGACCAGAACAGAGACCGAGACCAGAACACAGACTGAGACCAGAACAGAGACTGGGACCGGGACAGGGACTGAGACCAGAACAGGGACTGAGACCAGAACAGAGACTGAGACCAGAACAGAGACTGGGACCAGAACAGGGACTGGGACCAGAACAGAGACTGAGACCAGAACTGAGACTGAAAACCAGAACAGAGAACAGGACTGGGACCAGAACAGGGACCGGGACCGAACAGACTGAGACCAGAACAGGACTGGGACCAGACAGAGACAGAACAGGGACTGAGACCAGAACAGGGACTGAGACCAGAACAGAGACTGGGACCAGAACAGGGACTGGGACCAGAACAGAGACTGAGACCAGAACAGAGACTGAGACCAGAACAGAGACTGGGACCAGAACAGAGACTGAGACCGGGACTGGGACCAGAACAGAGACTGAGATCAGAACAGGGACTGGGACCGGAACAGGTACCGGGACCAGAACAGGGACTGAGACCAGAACAGGGACCGGGACGAGAACAGAGACTGAGACCAGAACAGAGACTGAGACCAGAACAGAGACTGAGACCAGAACAGAGACTGGGACCAGAACAGGGACTGGGACCAGAACAGAGACTGAGACCAGAACAGAGACTGAGACCAGAACAGAGACTGGGACCAGAACAGGGACTGGGACCAGAACAGAGACTGAGACCAGAACAGTGACTGGGACCAGAACAGGGACTGAGACCAGAACAGAGACTGGGACCAGAACAGTGACTGGGACCAGAACAGGGACTGGGACCAGAACAGAGACTGAGACC
This sequence comes from Hirundichthys speculiger, assembly GCA_018398805.1. NCBI lineage: Eukaryota > Metazoa > Chordata > Actinopteri > Beloniformes > Exocoetidae > Hirundichthys > Hirundichthys speculiger. The sequence continues at coordinate 195,515 of JAGFBZ010000519.1, forward strand.
AGAACAGAGACTGGGACCAGAACAGAGACTGAGACCAGAACAGGGACTGGGACCAGAACAGAGACTGGGACCAGAACAGAGACTGAGACCAAAACAGGGACTGGGAACAGAACAGATACTGAGACCAGAACAGGGACTGGGACCAGAACAGGGACCGGGACCAGAACAGAGGACCAGAACTGGACCAGAACAGAGAGACCATGGGGACCGGGACAGGGACTGGGACCAGAACAGGGACTGAGACCAGAACAGGGACTGAGACCAGACCAGAGAGTGAGACCGGGACTGGGACCAGAACAGAGACTGGGACCAGAACAGAGACTGAGACCGGGACTGGGACCAGAACAGAGACTGAGACCAGAACAGGGACTGGGACTGGAACAGGGACTGGGACCAGAACAGAGACTGGGACCAGAACAGAGACTGAGACCGGGACTGGGACCAGAACAGAGACTGAGACCAGAACAGGGACTAGGACTGGAACAGGGACTGGGACCAGAACAGAGACTGAGACCGGGACTGGGACCAGAACAGAGACTGGGACCAGAACAGAGACTGAGACCGGGACTGGGACCAGAACAGAGACTGAGACCAGAACAGGGACTGGGACCAGAACAGGGACTGGGACCAGAACAGAAACTGAGACCAGAACAGGGACTGAGACCAGAACAGAGAGTGAGATCAGAACAGGGACTAGGACTGGAACAGGGACTGGGACCAGAACAGAGACTGAGACCGGGGACTGGGACCAGAAAAGAGACTGGGACCAGAACAGAGACTGAGACCGGGACTGGGACCAGAACAGAGACTGAGATCAGAACAGGGACTGGGACCAGAACAGGTACCGGGACCGGAACAGGGACTGGGACCAGAACAGAGACTGAGACCAGAACAGAGACTGAGACCAGAAAAGAGACTGGGACCAGAACAGGGACTGGGACCAGAACAGAGACTGGGACCAGAACAGAGACTGAGACCAGAACAGAGTCTGAGACCAGAACAGGGGCCGGGTCCAGAAGAGGGACGGGGACCTGAACAGGGACTGAGACCAGAACAGTTACTGGGACCAGAACAGAGACTGAGACCAGAACAGGGACCGGGACCGGAACAGGGACTGGGACCAGAACAGAGACTGGGACCAGAACAGGGACCGGGACCAGAACAGGGACTGGGACCAGAACAGAGACTGAGACCAGAACAGAGACTGAGACCAGAACAGGGACCGGGACCAGAACAGAGACTGGGACCGGGACAGGGACTGGGACCTGAAAAGGGACTGGGACCAGAACAGGGACTGGGACCAGAACAGAGTCTGAGACCAGAACAGGGGCCGGGTCCAGAAGAGGGACGGGGACCTGAACAGGGACTGAGACCAGAACAGTTACTGGGACCAGAACAGAGACTGAGACCAGAACAGGGACCGGGACCGGAACAGGGACTGGGACCAGAACAGAGACTGGGACCAGAACAGGGACCGGGACCAGAACAGGGATGGGGACCAGAACAGAGACTGAGACCAGAACAGAGACTGAGACCAGAACAGAGACTGGGACCAGAACAGGGACTGGGACCAGAACAGGGACCGGGACCAGAGCTAGATACTGAGACCAGAACAGGGACTGGGACCAGAACAGGGACTGGAACCAGAACAGGGACTGGGACCAGAAAAGGGACTGGGACCAGAACAGAGTCTGAGACCAGAACAGGGACCGGGTCCAGAAGAGGGACTGGGACCTGAACAGGGACTGGGACCAGAACAGAGACTGAGACCAGAACAGGGACCGGAACCGGAACAGGGACTGAGACCAGAACAGGGACTGGGACCAGAACAGGTACTGGGACCAGAACAGGGACCGGGACCAGAACAGATACTGAGACCAGAACAGGGACTGGGACCAGAACAGGGACTGGGACCGGAACAGGGACTGGGACCAGAACAGAGACTGAGACCAGAACCTGAGACCAGAACAGGGACTGGGACCAGAACAGAGGACCAGAACAGAGGGACCAGAACAGGGACTGGGACCAGAACAGAGGACTGAGACCAGAACAGGGACCAGACTGAGACCAGAACAGAGACTGGGACCAGAACAGGGACTGGGACCGGAACAGGGACTGAGACCAGAACAGGGACTGGGACCAGAACAGAGACTGAGACCAGAACAGGGACTGGGACCAGAACAGGGACTGAGACCAGAACAGGGACCCAGAACAGGACTGGGACCAGAACAGGGACTGAGACCAGAACAGAGACAGACAGATGGGACCAGAACAGACTGACCGAACAGGGAGACCAGAACAGGGACTGGGATCAGAACAGGGACCGGGACCAGAACAGGGACCGGGACCAGAACAGATACTGAGACCAGAACAGGGACCGGGACCAGAAGAGGGACTGGGACCAGAACAGGGACTGGGACCGGAACAGGGACTGAGACCAGAAGAGGGACTGAGACCAGAAGAGGGACTGAGACCGGGACTGGGACCAGACCAGGTACCGGGACCAGAACAGGGACTGGGACCGAAACAGGGACTGGGACCAGAACAGAGACTGAGACCAAAACAGGGACTGCGACCGGAACAGGTACCGAGACCAGAACAGGTACCGAGACCAGAACAGGGACTGGGACCAGAACTGGGACTGGGACCAGAACAGATACTGAGACCAGAACAGGGACTGAGACCAGAACAGGGACCAGGACCAGAACAGGGACTGGGACCAGTACAGGGACTGGGACCAGAACAGAGACTGAGACCAGAACAGAGACTGAGACCAGAACAGGGACTGGGACCAGAACAGGGACAGAGACCAGAACAGGGACTACGACCAGAACAGAGACTGAGACCAGAACAGAGACTGAGACCAGAACAGGGACTGGGACCAGAACAGGGACTGGGACCGGAACAGGGACTGAGACCAGAACAGGGACTGGGACCAGAACAGAGACTGAGACCAGAACAGGGACTGAGACCAGAACAGGGACTGGGACCAGAACAGGGACTGAGACTAGAACAGGGACTGGGACCAGAACAGAGACTGAGACCAGAACAGGGACTGAGACCAGAACAGAGACTGAGACCAGAACAGAGACTGAGACCAGAACAGGGACTGGGACAGAACAGAGACTGAGACCAGAACAGGGACCGGGACCAGAACAGATACTGAGACCAGAACAGGGACTGGGACCAGAACAGGGACTGAGACCAGAACAGGGACTGGGACCAGAACAGGTACCGGGACCAGAACAGGTACCGGGACCGGGAACAGGACTGGGACCAGAACAGGGACTGGGACCAGAACAGGGACTGAGACTAGAACAGAGACTGAGACCAGAACAGGGACCGGGACCAGAACAGAGACTGAGACGAGAACAGAGACTGGGACCAGAACAGGGACTCGGACCAGAACAGAGACTGAGACCAGAACAGGGACCAGGACCAGAACAGATACTGAGATCAGAACAGGGACTGGGACCGGAACAGAGACTGAGACCAGAACAGGGACCAGGACCAGAACAGATACTGAGATCAGAACAGGGACTGGGACCGGAACACGGACCGGGACCAGAACAGGGACCGGGACCAGAACAGAACAGACAGAGACTGAGACCAGAACAGGGACTGAGACCAGAACAGGGACTGGGACCAGAACAGGGACTGAGACTAGAACAGGGACTGGGACCAGAACAGAGACTGAGACGAGAACAGAGACTGGGACCAGAACAGGGACTGGGACCAGAACAGGGACTGAGACCAGAACAGGGACTGAGACCAGAACAGGCACTGGGACCAGAAGAGAGACTGGGACCAGAACAGAGACTGAGACCAGAACAGGGACTGGGACCAGAACAGATACTGAGACCAGAACAGGGACTGGGACCGGAACAGGGACCGGGACCAGAACAGGGACCGGAACCAGAACACAGACTGAGACCAGAACAGGGACCGGGACCGGAACAGGGACTGAGACCAGAACAGATACTGAGACCAGAACAGGGACTGGGACCGGAACACGGACCGGGACCAGAACAGGGACCGGGACCAGAACAGAGACTGAGACCAGAACAGGGACTGAGACCAGAACAGGGACTGGGACCAGAACAGGGACTGAGACTAGAACAGGGACCAGGACCAGAACAGATACTGAGATCAGAACAGGGACTGGGACCGGAACACGGACCGGGACCAGAACAGGGACCGGGACCAGAACAGAGACTGAGACCAGAACAGGGACCAGGACCAGAACAGATACTGAGATCAGAACAGGGACTGGGACCGGAACACGGACCGGGACCAGAACAGGGACCGGGACCAGAACAGAGACTGAGACCAGAACAGGGACTGAGACCAGAACAGGGACTGGGACCAGAACAGGGACTGAGACTAGAACAGGGACTGGGACCAGAACAGAGACTGAGACGAGAACAGAGACTGGGACCAGAACAGGGACTGGGACCAGAACAGGGACTGAGACCAGAACAGGGACTGAGACCAGAACAGGGACTGGGACCAGAACAGAGACTGGGACCAGAACAGAGACTGAGACCAGAACAGGGACTGGGACCAGAACAGGTACTGAGACCAGAACAGGGACTGGGACCAGAACAGAGGGACTGAGACCAGAACAGGGACGGACCGGAACCAGAACAGAACCGACCAGAACAGACCGGGACGGGACGGGACCAGAACAGGGACTGAGACCAGAAACAGGGATACTGAGACCAGAACAGGGACTGGGAACAGGGACTGGGACCAGAACAGGACCGGGACCAGAAACAGGGACTGGGACCAGAACAGAGACTGGGACCAGAACAGGGACTGAGACCAGAACAGGGACTGGGACCAGAACAGACTGACCACAGAACAGGGACTGAGACTAGAACAGGGACTGGGACCAGAACAGAGACTGAGACGAGAACAGAGACTGGGACCAGAACAGGGACTGGGAACAGAACAGAGACTGAGACCAGAACAGGGACCGGGACCAGAACAGATACTGAGACCAGAACAGGGACTGGGACCAGAACAGGGACTGAGACCGGGACTGGGACCAGAACAGGTACCGGGACCAGAACAGGTACCGGGACCGGAACATGGACCGGGACCAGAACAGGGACTGGGACCAGAACAGGGACTGAGACTAGAACAGGGACTGGGACCAGAACAGAGACTGAGACCAGAACAGGGACCGGGACCAGAACAGAGACTGAGACGAGAACAGAGACTGGGACCAGAACAGGGACTCGGACCAGAACAGAGACTGAGACCAGAACAGGGACCAGGACCAGAACAGATACTGAGATCAGAACAGGGACTGGGACCGGAACAGAGACTGAGACCAGAACAGGGACCAGGACCAGAACAGATACTGAGATCAGAACAGGGACTGGGACCGGAACACGGACCGGGACCAGAACAGGGACCGGGACCAGAACAGAGACTGAGACCAGAACAGGGACTGAGACCAGAACAGGGACTGGGACCAGAACAGGGACTGAGACTAGAACAGGGACTGGGACCAGAACAGAGACTGAGACGAGAACAGAGACTGGGACCAGAACAGGGACTGGGACCAGAACAGGGACTGGAGACCAGAACAGGGACTGAGACCAGAACAGGCACTGGGACCAGAAGAGAGACTGGGACCAGAACAGAGACTGAGACCAGAACAGGGACTGGGACCAGAACAGATACTGAGACCAGAACAGGGACTGGGACCGGAACAGGGACCGGGACCAGAACAGGGACCGGAACCAGAACACAGACTGAGACCAGAACAGGGACCGGGACCGGAACAGGGACTGAGACCAGAACAGATACTGAGACCAGAACAGGGACTGGGACCGGAACACGGGACCGGGACCAGAACAGGGACCGGGACCAGAACAGAGACTGAGACCAGAACAGGGACTGAGACCAGAACAGGGGACTGGGACCAGAACAGGGACTGAGACTAGAACAGGGACCAGGACCAGAACAGATACTTAGATCAGAACAGGGACTGGGACCGGAACACGGACCGGGACCAGAACAGGGACCGGGACCAGAACAGAGACTGAGACCAGAACAGGGACCAGGACCAGAACAGATACTGAGATCAGAACAGGGACTGGGACCGGAACACGGACCGGGACCAGAACAGGGACCGGGACCAGAACAGAGACTGAGACCAGAACAGGGACTGAGACCAGAACAGAGACTGGGACCAGAACAGAGACTGAGACCAGAACAGGGACTGAGACCAGAACAGGGACTGGGACCAGAACAGGGACTGGGACCAGAAGAGGGACTGGGACCAGAACAGGGACTGAGACCAGAACAGAGACTGCGACCAGAACAGAGACTGAGACCAGAACAGGGACTGAGACCAGAACAGGGACTGGGAACCAGAACAGGGACTGGGACCAGAAGAGGGACTGGGACCAGAACAGGGACTGAGACCAGAACAGAGACTGGGACCAGAACAGAGACTGAGACCAGAACAGGGACTGAGACCAGAACAGGGACTGGGACCAGAACAGGGACTGGGACCAGAAGAGGGACTGGGACCGGAAAAGGGACTGGGACCAGAACAGGGACCGGGACCAGAACAGAGACTGGGACCAGAACAGATACTGAGACCAGAACAGGGACTGGGATCAGAACAGGGACCGGGACCAGAACAGGGACCGGGACCAGAACAGGGACCGGGACCAGAACAGGGACTGGGACCAGAACAGGGACTGAGACCAGAACAGGGACCGGGACCAGAAGAGGGACTGGGACCAGAACAGGGACTGGGACCGGAACAGGGACTGAGACCAGAACAGGGACTGAGACCGGGACTGGGACCAGACCAGGTACCGGGACCAGAACAGGGACTGGGACCGAAACAGGGACTGGGACCAGAACAGAGACTGAGACCAGAACAGGGACTGCGACCGGAACAGGGACTGGGACCAGAACAGGGACTGGGACCAGAAGAGGGACTGAGACCAGAACAGGGACTGAGACCGGGACTGGGACCAGACCAGGGACTGGGACCAGACCAGGTACCGGGACCAGAACAGGGACTGGGACCGAAACAGGGACTGGGACCAGAACAGAGACTGAGACCAGAACAGGGACTGCGACCGGAACAGGTACCGAGACCAGAACAGGTACCGAGACCAGAACAGGGACTGGGACCAGAACAGGACTGGGACCAGAACAGATACTGAGACCAGAACAGGGACCAGGACCAGAACAGGGACTGGGACCAGTACAGGGACTGGGACCAGAACAGATACTGAGACCAGAACAGGGACTGGGACCAAAACAGAGACTGAGAACAGAACAGGGACTGAGACCAGAACAGGGACTGGGACCGGGACTGGGACCAGAACAGGGACTGCGACCGGAACAGGGACTGAGACCAGAACAGAGACTGAGACCAGAACAGGGACTGGGACCAGACCAGGTACCGGGACCAGAACAGGGACTGGGACCGAAACAGGGACTGGGACCAGAACAGAGACTGAGACCAGAACAGGGACTGCGACCGGAACAGGTACCGAGACCAGAACAGGTACCGAGACCAGAACAGGGACTGGGACCAGAACTTGGACTGGGACCAGAACAGATACTGAGACCAGAACAGGGACCAGGACCAGAACAGGGACTGGGACCAGTACAGGGACTGGGACCAGAACAGATACTGAGACCAGAACAGGGACTGGGACCAGAACAGGGACTGAGAACAGAACAGGGACTGAGACCAGAACAGGGACTGGGGACCAGGGACTGGGACCAGAACAGGGACTGAGACCAGAACAGGGACTGAGACCAGAACAGAGACTGAGACCAGAACAGGGACAGGGACCAGAACAGGGACTGGGACCAGAACAGGGACTGGGACCGGGACTGGGACCGGAACAGGGACTGAGACCAGAACAGAGACTGAGACCAGAAGAGGGACAGGGACCAGGACAGGGACTGGGACCAGAACAGGGACTGGGACCGGGACCGGGACCAGAACAGGGACTGGGACCGGAACAGGGACTGAGACCAGAACAGAGACTGAGACCAGAACAGGGACTGGGACCAGAACAGAGACTGGGACCAGAACAGGGACTGGGACCGGAACAGGGACTGAGACCAGAACAGAGACTGAGACCAGAACAGGGACCGGGACCAGAACAGGGACTGAGACCGGAACAAGGACTGAGACCAGAACAGGGACTGATACCAGAACAGAGACTGAGACCGGAACAGGGACCGGGACGAGAACAGAGACTGAGACCAGAACAGAGACTGAGACCAGAACAAAGACTGAGACCAGAACAGGGACCGGGACCAGAATAGAGACTGGGACCAGAACAGGGACTGGGACCGGAACACGGACCGGGACCAGAACAGGGACCGGGACCAGAACAGAGACTGAGACCAGAACAGGGACCGGGACCGGAACAGGGACTGAGACCAAAAAAGGGACTGGGACCGGAACACGGACCGGGACCAGAACAGGGACCGGGACCAGAACAGAGACTGAGACCAGAACAGGGACCGGGACCGGAACAGGGACTGAGACCAGAAAAGGGACTGGGACCAGAACAGGGACTGAGACCAGAACAGGGACCGGGACGAGAACAGAGACTGAGACCAGAACAGGGACTGATACCAGAACAGAGACTGAGACCAGAACAGAGACTGGGACCAGAACAGGGACTGGGACCAGAACAGGGACTGGGACCAGAACAGAGACTGAGACCAGAACAGGGACTGGGACCAGAACAGGGACCAGACAGGGACTGGGACCAGAACAGAGACTGAGACCAGAACAGGGACTGGGACCAGAACAGGGGACCGGGACCAGAACAGGGACTGGGACCAGAACAGAGACTGAGACCAGAACAGAGACTGGGACCAGAACAGAGACTGAGACCAGAACAGGGACCGGAACCGGAACAGGGACTGAGACCAGAACAGGGACTGGGACCAGAACAGGGACTGGGACCAGAACAGGGACCGGGACCAGAACAGATACTGAGACCAGAACAGGGACTGGGACCAGAACAGGGACTGAGACCAGAACAGGGACTAGGACCAGAACAGAGACTGAGACCAGAACAGAGACTGAGACCAGAACAGGGACTGAGACCAGAACAGAGACTGGGACCAGAACAGAGACTGAGACCAGAACAGGGACTGAGACCAGAACAGGGACTGGGACCAGAACAGGGACTGGGACCAGAAGAGGGACTGGGACCGGAAAAGGGACTGGGACCAGAACAGGGACCGGGACCAGAACAGAGACTGGGACCAGAACAGATACTGAGACCAGAACAGGGACTGGGATCCAGAACAGGGACCGGGACCAGAACAGGGACCGGGACCAGAACAGATACTGAGACCAGAACAGGGACCGGGACCAGAAGAGGGACTGGGACCAGAACAGGGACTGGGAACAGGGACTGGGACCAGAACAGGAACAGGGACTGGGACCAGAACAGGGACTGGGACCGAAACAGGACTGAGACCAGGGACCAGAACAGGGGACTGAGACCAGAACAGGACTGAGACAGGGACCAGAACAGGGAACCAGAAGGGACCAGGACCAGAACAGGGGACTGGGACCAGACTGGGACTGGACCAGAACAGGGACTGAGACCAGAACAGGGACTGAGACCGGGACTGGGACCAGACCAGGGACCAGAACAGGGACCAGAACAGGGACTGGGACCAGAAACAGGGACTGGGACCAGAACAGGGGACTGAGACCAGAACAGGGACCCAGAAGACCAGAACCTGGGACCAGAACAGGACCAGACAGGGACTGGACCAGAACAGGGGACCACTGGGACCAGAACAGGGAGGGACTGAGACCAGAACAGGACTGGGACCAGAACAGGGACTGGACCGACCAGGGAACAGGGACTGGGACCAGACCAGAACAGACCAGACCAGGGGACTGAGGACAGAACACAGGGACTGAGGACCAGAACAGGGACCACCAGAGACTGGGACCAGAACAGACAGGGACNCAGGGACTGGGACCAGTACAGGGACTGGACCAGAACAGGAACTGAGACCAGAACAGGGACTGGGGACCAGAACAGGGACTGGGACCAGAAACAGGGACTGGGACCAGAACAGGGGGACCAGGGACTGGGAAGACCAACAGGGACTGAGACCAGAACAGGGGACAGGAGGGACCAGACAGGGACTGAACAGACAGAACAGAACAGGGACTGGAGACCAGAACAGGGAGGGACAGGGACCAGAACAGGACTGGACCAGAACAGGGACTGGGACCGGAACAGGGAGGAACAGGGACTGAGACCAGAACAGAACAGAGACCAGAAGAGGGGGATGGGACCAGACAGGGACCAGAACAGGACTGGACCAGAACAGAGACCAGAAGACAGGGACCAGAAAGGACTCTGACCAGAACAGGGACTGAGACCAGAACAGGGACATGAGACCAACGGGACTGGACCAGAACAGGGACTGGGGGAACAGGACAGGAGACGGAACACAGACTGAGACCAGAACAGGGACAGGGACCAGAATAGGGATGGGACCAGGGACAGACCTGGGACCAGAACAGGGACTGGGGAACAGAACAGGGACTGAGACCAGAACAGGGGACCAGGACCAGAACAGACTGGGAACACCGGGACAGAACAGGGACTGGGACCAGAAACAGGGACTGGGAACCGAGAACAGAGACTGAGGGAGACCAGAACAGAGACTGAGACCAGAACAGGGACCGGGACCAGAACAGGGACTGGACTGGGACCAGAACAGGGACCGGGGGGGACCAGAACAGGGACTGGGACCAGAACAGAGACTGGGACCAGAACAGGGACCGGACAGAACAGGGATGGGACCAGAAACAGGGGACTGAGACCAGAACCAGACTGGGACCAGGAACAGGGACAGACGGGAACGGACTGAGAACCACTGAGACAGAACAGGGACCTGAGACCAGAACAGGGACTGGGACCAGAACAGGACTGAGACCAGAACAGGGACTGAGACAGGGACTGAGACCAGGGATGGGGACCAGGAGGACCAGAACAGAGACGGGGACCAGTACAGGGACTGGGGACCAGAACACGGGACAGGAACCAGACAGGGACTGGGACCAGAACAGAGGACTGGACCAGAACAGGGACGGGACCAGAACAGGGACAGAACAGGGAGACCAGAACAGGGACTGAGACTAGAGAACAGGGACTGGGACAGAGAGGGACCGGGACCAGAACAGGGACCGAGACCAGAACAGAGACCGGGACCAGAACAGGGACCGGGACCAGAACAGAGACTGGGACCAGAACAGATACTGAGACCAGAACAGGGACCCGGACCCAGAACAGATACTGAGGACCAGAACAGGACAGGACCGAGACCAGAACAGACGGGACCGAACACAGGGACCGGGACCAGAACGGACCGAGACCAGAAAAGGGACTGAGACTAGGGACAGCAGAACAGGACCAGAACGGGACCAGAACAGGGACCGGACCAGAACAGGGACTGAGACCAGAGAAACAGGGAGACCGGGACCAGAACACGGGAACGAGACCCCAGAGAGGGACCAACAGGGACCGGGACCAGAACAGGACTGGGACCAGAACAAACAGATACTGAGACCAGAACAGGGACTGGGACCAGAACAGCCTGATGGTTTTATTCTGTAAATAATGTTCACTTCTACATTTCAGGAACACACTTTGATGTTTAGTTTGATGTTTAATAAAGTTTACATCGTTTACAATTACATCCTGAGTGTTAAATGAACCTTTTGTGATCTGTTTCAGGTTGCTACACTGGATGGTTTGTTGCAGGTGCATTCATTATTGGTCTCCTAATTGGTCTCCTAATTGGAGCTGCACTAGGAAAGTTGAAGTACATCAAATTAAATTGTCGAGGTAAGTTTTATTTATGGATCATTTTACCCTGATTACTACATATCACCATAAATATTTCTTTAAATAAACTCATACAGATATAAATACTGATTCAGTGTTTTTCATTTTTCTTCCCTTTTTCAACAACTGTATTTTCCTCCCTGCAGGTCGTCAGAAGGAACCAGCTCACTCCCCAGTACATCAGTCAGATGACCTCTGACCTCTGAACTCTGTCTCATCCATTCTTGTTAGAATCATGTCCAGTTTCAGACCAAGACAGAGTGAAACCTTTAGTTTGTCTCCTTTTATTTCAGCAGGTTCAGAGATGAGTCTGTGTTTGTTGCTCAGAGACCTGAGATGGTGGAACTTGTTCTGCTTCATCTAAAGCAGGTTTTTATCCTTAACTGTCTGAGCGACCTGTCCTCCCCATCAGTATTAAAATACTGATCCATCTCCAGCTGATGTCCAGAACTAATGTCTCTCTCCAGCATCAGCTCCTCTTGATGATGCTGATCAGTGACTCTACTCTGAGTCTCTCCCAGATGACTGAACTTCTCCTCCTGTCTCTGAGGGACAGTCCAGCCACCCTGGAGAGAGATGAGTTAGAGAAGAGCAGCTGGTGGCCTTTGATGCTGACAAATGATCATCAGTGGATCATTTTCTGGAAACTGTTGGATTCTGATGTAACACCTCCATCTACACATCCACACCTGATCAGACCTGCACCTGAACAACTCACCTTCTCCCCATCAGCTTCATGGAGACTAAACAACATTCATCTTCTTCTTCCACTGACTCCTTTTTTCTGCTTTCTGTTGCTGCTTTCTAGTTTTTACTTGGTGTTCTTTGTTCATATATTTGTTCTTTTATATCATGGACACCTGTTGTTTTTGTTTTTAAACCTTTTTGGGACATGTGGAGTTTTCATTTTTCATTTTTTTCCAGAACTTTCTCTGTCATGAACATGATTGTTCTCTTGCTGTTTCTTACTCCCTGATTGTTATAAACATTTCTGAAAGACAAATAAAGGAGGAAAAAAAGACATTTAGATCACAACAAACCCAACATCAATCATGGTGCAGTTGGAGTTAAAGCTTTAATCTAATTGCTGTTAATTGTAAATGATCACTTCTCTTAGTTTTTAAGTAACTTCTGTTTTTGGTGTTTTGGCCTCACTAGAGACAGAAATGTATTTAAACATGCTGAATTCCAGCTGTTAACTGTTACTCAGTTACATGAATGTTACATGAATGAAGTTGAAGTTATAGATGTGACTTTTTTCCTCTTTCCAAAGTTCAATAATTGATTAATAGATGCAAAAATATATCTGTTGACCATTGTTTTGAATAAATTGATCATGTGCCTGTCTATAGATGAGCTGCTCTCAAATGCTGATCTGCTTTTTCTCCTTTAACTGAACTGTATCTTTATCTTTAATCATTTCCTTGTTTCAGTGAAAAATAAAAAGCTAAACTGGTGTTTTGCTGTGTCGTCTCCTGATGTCTTCGCTCTTCTTCATGACCCATCTGGAGACAAACATTTTTATACTGTGAACAAACACAGTTACTACATCGTCTGAGATGAGACTGGGCTGGAAAATGATGTTTGATGTGTCCATTATAAAATGTCCAAATAGTCCAAAAAGTGTCCAAATAAAGAAATAAACACTTAATGGTCCAAGTGATTTAGATTCTGATGATTTCAGCATCAGATGGTTGAATGTAAAATCAGTCAGAAACAAGTCTAAAACCATGATTGTTGAGCTGAACTGTCATTAGTTACAAGAAAAAAAAATCAGATTAAATGCAGAGTCAATAAAACAACTGTTAAATGTTTGTCATTAATCATGAATCCACAACAGCAGTTTGTTTAGTGAGAAGGACAAACTGGAGTATTTCCATCTACCGTCATACACGTCACAGTTTATAGCCATGCTAACACAATCAAGACTTTTATATACAAGAAACACTTAGAGTCACTGAACAGATGAAGACCATCACTGGAAATGACTGTCTGGATTTGTTTTTGATGAAAAATACACAAAATAAGAATAAAAATCCCTCAGCTGTCAACTACAGTAAATATCTGGTACAAAACTAAATGAAAGGAAGCCAAATGATTGACAACAAATGGTTACATTCACGCGTGAGTAACATTCACTGTGGCGGTGATTTACTGGAAATATAGTCAATTATCAAGCATAATTAAAACACAGATTATGTATAAATCAATCAATAAATAAACAACCCTGCTGTCGTTTCCAAAAATATCTATTTCGAATCCACTTTCACGGTGATTTGTCGCCCTCTGCTGGATAAAGATAAACACTGCTTTTTATGTCATCAGATATCAACAATAAACCTCAGAAAGATTTAAAATACAGTGGTCCATCTTGTTTTAAATCAGGTAAATATTTTTCTAGATCTCAGTTCAAGTGCCTCAGAGTTGAATCTCATTTACGGTAATAGGAAGGAGCAAGAGAAATATAAGATAAAAATTAATTGCATTTTCAAAAGTGGTTGTTGTTGATGTTACAGTTTGTCTAACCAATGGATTATTTATTCTTATTCTTAATGTATCTGAGCATCAGTTACGAGAAGGTCAACTTGGGGCTTAAAGGAACACAGCAGCAGTCGAAGCAGGCAGCTCCTCCAAAGTGTATTATGAGCTTGACTATAGTAGTTAAATAAATAAATATTTATTTAAAAAAAACATTTGTATGTAATTTATATTTATATTTGTAATTTACCGATGTTTACGTCCTCCACATTTAGGTTTTCCTCTTCTGTCCATGCTTTTTTTGCTGTACCAGAATAAAGTGTAATTGCATATATACTCCAGGATATGGGAGGCCGTTTAGGACAAAACACATAAAAACTCTGCACACACACTTAAAGTATACTCACACATACACTGATGCTTGCCATATATGCACCAAAACAGTGGGAAAACCCTTCAAAATCTGTACACACAGACACGGTTTACATACACTCACACTGATAATGGGCACATACGCACCATAAATAAAGACTAAACACATTAAAAAGCTGCTTAAACACAACGACAATGGGCACATGCACACTAAAATATGCACATACAACTGCACATGCACACACACTGGCAGTACGCACACACACTCTGGAAATATGCACACACAACCGTACACACACACGCAAACACACATTGAGTATTCACACACACTGACAAAAGGTACATGCACACTATGAAGCATGTTCACACACTGTAGACACAGGGGGTAATAGCTTTTATGTCTGTGCTCACTTATACTATTGAGGGTGCGTGTGTGTGTGTGTGTGTGTGTGTGTGTGTGTGTGTGTGTGTGTGTGTGTGTGTGTGTGTGTGTGTGTTTGTGTGTACAATAAATTCAGTGCGCCCGGAAGCTCTGGTCAGTGTAACCGGAAGCCACCTGAAACACCTGGAACGCCCGCCAATGGTTCAGTTATTTCCGATTTTGCTGCTTCAAAATATTATTCTCTATATTATAAATTGTTTTTTATAGGCTATGCTATAGAAAATCATACTTGACGGACAAGGACTTATTGTTCATTGGTTTGCGTAAATTTAAAATCCATAAGAACAAACCACCTCACTCTCGATAAATTAAAGTTTTACCATGTTTGAGTGCATTTTATTCTGAAAGCTGTGACAGGAAGTCATAGTATCTACTCCATCGCTGGATACACCTTGACTTCGGTCATAACAGAGCGGGAAGCTTAATGGCGAGCGGAGGTAGACCAACTGAGGAGGCTCTTGGTATTTTGAGGAGGCTACTGGGTTCACCAGACCTAATGAACTGTCTGGTGAACCAAGACGCCTCTGGAAGTACAAGCAGTAACGTTTCAGTAAACAATGAGAACAATGAGATGAGCGTGTTGTTTAGGCCAAACCAATGCCTAAATGTCAATATGAGGAGTGAACCGCTGCGTGGACCCGCTGCTGAACAGACCCCGCTCTTTCAAGCTAGGCGATTCAGCGGCTGGGGTAGATCCAAGGCTAAGAAAAGGTGGGTAACGTTAACCACATTAAATATTATTTTGTGGCCACCAGTGTAATAATTAAGTCAGACAACTATCGATATTTCCAGATCACGACCGCCATACCACCGCGAAACTCCTTTTTTTAAGGATGTGATACTGCTCTTCAGCCCACGTGATAAAAAAAGTCCCAAGGAAAAAACTCAAGGCACTCTTACATGAAAAGGGCCACATAATAAGTGCGTTACAACTCGATAAAACATGGGACAACAGGACTCTGCTGCTCAAGCTGCACGATGCCTTTGATGGGAGGATCCCCTCTGATGTAAGGTGAGTTATTAACATTTCTGTCAATTAATTTATTCTCAGACATTTGTCTGTCATACAGATATTACATAGTCACTGTAATTGTTTTAATTGTTGTTAGATAGACTTGTGGCAACTCTAATGGTTTTAGAAATATCTATTTTTCAGTTTGGAGATTCTTATGCCATGTGGGAATAAACTGGTCCCACCCAGACTTGGCAAAGGCCAGCTGTTAGATGCTTCCATGGTGCACAAGATCTTCAATAGATCTCCAGTGTATGTGAGACCATCCGTGGCCCTTGAGGTAAGCAACAGAGTACAAAACAGGAGACCCTGAAAATTGTCATCAACATTAATTATTTGTATGAAATCTGAGTTCCGTAAAACTTCATTAAAATGAGTAAACAAAACAATAAATGCAGTCAATTGCACGTAAGTCTCAAAAAAGCCATTAAGTTTTAGATTAAGCCCAATAGATGACTCCCAGGAATATCCTCCATAGTCTCATTACATTGAATATTTTCTGTCTCATCAGGGAAGTTCAGTTCTTGGTTTTAAAACATAATTGCTCAGTATGCGCAATAATGCAAGTTAGTAAAAATGTATTCTCCCACTTTTCTGCACCTCCTTCATAATTTGTCTATTGTGTGAGCATGTGCAGCAGAGTTGGGTTGTAGTAACTGGATGTCATCAAGGTCCATACTGACCATTATTTAAACTTTTTGTCAGCCTGTGCAAGAAGAAGAATCTGATACAAGCACAGAAGAAGATGATGATGAGTGGGTGAAAGACGAGAATGTATTTGTTCCAGCCACCGCAAATTCCCAGGTTCCAGAAAGAAACCCACAGGGAGTCCAAACCCACTCATCCCAGCCCTCCACAAGTGACCAGATCCTCCATCACGGGCAAGATCCTAGAGTTCATGTTGATGTTCCAGCAACTGTGAATTTCCAAGTTTCAGTCAGCAACCCAGAATATGTGCAAACCCCCTCATCCCAACCCTCCATAAGTGACCAGACCTTAAAACAGTGGCAAAGTGATTATGGAACTTATGCTAATTTGATAAATGAGACAACAGATGATGACGATGACGATGACCTGTACAACGCTATTATTGCCAGCATTGAAGAGAAGACGTAAGTTTTTGTTGTTTTTTTCCCTCTGGGCAGTAATGGTTACATTGTTTGTTGCAGACACCATTTTTCATATGTCAAGGCAGCTTTCAAGCAGTCAAACCTTAAAAGACATGTACAAATATATATGAAATAACTAATAATATCTAATGTTGAGCTAAAACATAAAGGCTACCAAAATAACTTTGTTGATTAACAACAAGTACTTGTTATCTAATTAAAATACATTTGCTGATGTCATTCTTATTTTTAGGCAGCCAAATGAACAGGTCCCCATCAGTGAAATTCTGGGTGAACTCGGTGGCCAAATTGATAACACTCAAGTGTGCAAGTTCAACATCAATCGCTCTGCAGTCCTCGATGGGGCATTAAGGGGATTCAGACGGCTCTCCTACGACCCAAAAAAGAAGATGTCCATAAAGTTTTCAGACGACAGGGGAACCACAGAGGAAGCTGTAGACCTTGGTGGCCCTCGCAGAGAGTTCCTGCGTTTATTGATAAAAGCATTGGCAGATTCAGACATGTTTAGTGGACCAGAGGGAAATCTCAACTTGGCTCTAAGTGCCTCTGGTTTGTGATTCTTTTCATGATATGTGAAGAAGGAATTAATTTATATATTTACTTTGAACAAAAAGCAGTTGTTATGAAAAACACAATTTTCTCAAGTAAATAAAAACAGAAATTAGGGACATTTTAAAGCTTTATGTAATAGTGTTCATAAAGTGTGTTAGATATTTGCATCATAGATGAAAGGAACTAGTCACTGGTGGACATTTGTGCATCCAGAATCAGCAGTATGTTACATGCAGTAGCACATGCATAGCCTACTCATGGGTTTAACTTAGGCATGTGCTTCTTATGTAATTGTTTTTTCATAATTTTTTTTGATTAAAACTATTTCATCATCATAGTTAGTTATTTGCTGGTTTCATCCTTGAAATTTCACAGTATTACTAATGGAATTGGCCAGGGTGCCATCCACGTAAATTTAAAATGAGAGACTCTGCTGTTGTGAGTTCTTGGATATTTATCAGCATTTTATGTTTTGCTTTGTCTTGGGAACCTTTTCAGCTGTGCGGGATGACCGATATTTCATTGCCGGCAGAGCAATAGCTGTCAGTTTGGTGCATGGAGGTCCTCCACCTTGTTTCCTCTCAAGGACACTGTTTACCTGTTTAGCAGAGGGACCTGATGCATGTTGTCCTGTGCTGGAGGACATCACAGACATTGACCTCTACAGTAAACTAAAAAAGGTTTGTTGCCCAGTTTATTTACAGTATATTGTGTCTGGCACCTGGGCTGCTTAAGATGTGCTCTCCCTTCTCTGAGCCAGATCTCTGAAGCCAAAACACTGAAGGAGCTGCAGCAGTTTGCAGAACCGCTCACTGATTACCTAGCCAATGCTGGCTGCTTGAGACCTTTCACAAGCCTGGCTGACAAGGACAAACTTGTGGAAGATGTCCTCGTGTTTCAAGTGGTCCAGCGTGTCCGTGGTCCCCTTGAAAGGTACATACTGTCACAGATTAAGTGTTTACTATAAGTGTTTACTTATAGAATTCATAGTTATTTGTGCAATATGTTTATTTACTGGATTTTGGGCTTTATGTGTTGATGATCTCAAACTAAATAAATTTTGCTCATGACTGATGTTCTCAATCTTCTCACAGTGAATATCCAACAAACATTTTGTAACCCAAAATGGTTCTAAATTCCTGAGTATGGTGTATCACTTGTATATCTCAAATAATTGTGTAGGCTTTCTGACGGACTGAAAACACTTGGAGTCCTCAAGAAAATAAAACTTCATCCTGAAGCCTTTCGCCCAGTCATGTGCTACAGCCCCGGAACCCTGACTGCTGATATAATGGAAGAGCTGTTTCACATAAGATGGTCAGAGGTGGGAAGTAACAACAGAGCAGATGAAAATAGGGTGGTAGCCTACTGGAGGGACTACTTGCAGGATGCTGAAGGTGAATAATAACTGCATTGGAATTGGTTCTAGCCAACGGAGCCTCTAAAGGGACATGGGTAAAAAAAACACATTTTTATTTTGTCTATTATCTCGTGAGCACGACATAAGAGAACTATTTTTTTCTGTTTTGTTTTTTTCATATCTCTTATATATAGACAACAGACAAAAAAAATCTTGTTTTGGTTTAGTTTGTTTTTTTTCTTCATGTCCCTTTTATGTGATCCGTACTAGCCTGATATTTTCAGAAAGTTTCTGAATTTTTGCTTAAACTTGACTGGAACTATGGGCACTATGAGATTTGAATATATATGTTTTCAGTAGAAAATTGAGCCTTCTTTCCTTGTTTTGAGTGTAGTTCCCTACACTAATTTTACTTTCTTTTTATTTGTTGTCTGTCAGAGGGGGAAGGACCTGCAAAGCTGGGAGACATCTTGGCATTTGCAACAGGATGCCATGTGGCGCCCCCTATTGGTTTTTATCCAGAACCATCGCTAGAATTCCAGAGGGGGAGATACCCAATAGCAAACACATGTATCAACTGTCTCAAAATACCTCTCCATAAGTCCTATGATGATTTCAGAAGAAACATGGACTTTGCGATCCAAAACACTCAGGGTTTTGGAATGGAGTAAAAATACTTACCATCACAGAAACTATCCTGAGTTCTTTGTGTTCAAAATGATGTCATGCCACACACCTGTTTGGTTTTCATTTAAAAGAGTGTAGCATTTTGGACATCAGTATTTGCACTTAAAAAAATATGTGTTGCATTTCTATAAACACATGTTGATTGTTTCATGTTCATTGTTACTGAATGTGAATTGTGAATTTATTTTTGGACAAAGTGAATAAAATATCTGGCAGTGGAATTTGCAGTTGCATAGAATAGAATTTGAGATTACTCTTGTATAATGTTTGAGAGAAAACTTGAACTTGTATTAACTTGTATTCATTGTTGAGTCAGATAAAATCTTAGTAGAGACTGAATGCCAACCATTCATTTGTACGCAACTACTGTTTATTTTCAATCAAATTTACAAGTGTGACAAATAAATTAATGCCATGGTTACCATCCTCAGCAAATGGATTAACTGCCTGGCTAATTTCCTCCATAGTGCTATCGTTTACCTGAAAGCTATTTTCAGGAACCTCAACATTATTGTTGAGCTGGAGCTCGGGTAAGGGTCCGTTGTTGTCAGTCCCTGTAGTTTGATTAGTAGCAAACACACTCCTTGCAACTGTGCTGTTCTGTCCGACGTTGGAGATCATGCCTTCATACCACAACTGCAAAGGGGTCCTGTGTCTCTCAGTTCGTAGTGCATGATGATTCCATTGGTCTCTGAATTCCCTGGCAGCCCTCTGGATCCGTGGTAAATAAATGTAGTGCAAACTAAACATGTGTACTTCGGACAAGGAATCCAGTATATTTTCATTCTGCATAAATGTAAATAGGTCAGAATAATAGTATGAAACCACACGATTAAGCTCAGCCCAAAGCCTTTCAACACGTTGATTGTGAACACTTCGACCAGTTATTATACTGCCTCTGTTCAGTCCTCTTTGTCTCAGCATGTATCGCGCCACCTCAGTGTTCTCTGTGCCTCGATCACATCTGACTCGTGATGGTAATCCAAAGTTTTGAACTCCGTCTTGGAATAAGGACAATACACTGGCAGCCCTGTTATTTGTAAGACACTCAAGGTATATGACTGTCCGACTATACCCATCCACGCAGCCATGGAACACCATCCTCCAGTTGATGAGTTTATGGTTTCCGTCAATATGCCTGTCAAAACAGAAGCGAGTTAGGATCTGCAGCCAACTTCTGTCAGTTATATTATCATATATTATTATGTATTTACATGTTACCTGTTACATCTTAACAGAAATAATTTACAATTTTAAGGCACAAGGGTTTTTTTTTTATATTTTATTAGGTATTTAATGGACGCTCACATCTATTAGAGCCTTGCATGACCTGATTATATTCTTAAAGTTACACAATCACGAATAGTTATGCTTATATATACCATTACTTGTGATAAAGTGAGCAGTCCCCTTTTCCTATGAGCAATAAATTGTCAGCATCACTTAATCATTTCTAAAAGATGGAGACCTGTGGGGAATTTGCGTGATGTCACAACGTATTTTTTTTTTAACAAAAATTCAAATTCAATGGTCAATTAAATAGATCAACTCAAAATTTAATTTTTGCCAGTCTTTTTGCCTGCTGTTGAAAGCACTTCCCTGGGGTGTTCATAGGGTAATGCACCTACTTCACTTTATGCGTGAATGTCAGCTGTCTGCTACCAGCTAAAGCCAATGTTCTTGTCTTGTTTTAAAAAAATAAAAATTACGAGCATTATTTCAAAACTGATGCATTTCCAAAAGAGATGAAGATAATGTGAAAATAGGCAATTGTGTTTCCTTTGTGTTTTTCGTCTCTCTAGCCCATAGACTGTATGCTCTAGCCTGATGGAGCTGGTATCTCCGCTGCGCTTGTTGTGGTTACTAAGGAGTTACGTTGCTTTGGTTACAAGACGTTTTGTGGAAAAGATGTATGTGATGTGATTAAACTTTAGCCGTGCGACCTATGTGTTTACGTGGCGTTAACACACAACTGTCAGTCAATCAGAGGAGAAAATTCAGGGAGTAATGTTAAATTATAAACGTATGACATTAATATGTTTACAATCACTACTCAATACTGCGTAGCTTCTTAACATAGATTTCTTTTATAGCCTTAGCCATTAGTTGCAGGAGAAGGTAATTTCTTGGAACCAAGCTTTTAGGTGGTATTTTCTGGAAGTGACAGGGACAAAAATATGGTAATATTAATGAATCTAGTAAAAAGATGCGCAAATCAGCTACTTTTAGAGGCATGCCTAACATATTAACAGTTGACAGAAACAACACTGCGGCAACCGGGCATTGAAACCCAGCTGCAAACACCGTCCCAAACATCACGTTATGTCGGACGTGGCGGCTTACCATAACTCATTAGGTCCCCGCACATGGTAGACTCTTCGACGAATCGCCTGACTGCGACGAAAGCATCGTCCGATCGGGTCGATGTGTCGGAGGACTTGGCGAACCCTCCAACGCTGCACACGTATCCCCCTGCGGCGGAGGCTGCCGCGGACATATGTTTCACCAGCATTGGGTGTGTTTGATAAAATATGTCTGATGATAGACATCAAACATTCATCTGACAGTGCTGTAAAATCTCGCGATGGAGCATTGAGACGTTGTCTGTGACGAAATAAGGTTCGTCGGTCTATCCCAAACAACAAAGAAATTCCTTGCCAGTTCAGTCCCATATCCAGACACTGGTTTAACTGGTCCAGTGTCAGACTGTACCTTGGCCGACCAGGAGCACCACTTCGAGTTGTCGGTGGAAAAATAATTCCATCTTGAGTTGAGGTTTCTTGCAAAATAAACAACAACTGATTGTGGAGTGACTCTAAGAGTGAAGCACACTCTCTTGACTCTGAGCTGTCAGCACGACGAACCACAGAAGTCATGGTGCCCACAGTCCTGGTATGACTCCACAGCTCGGTGAAGTGTCCTGCTATCGGGCTTTGTTGAATAGCCTGGATGCAGTGCACAACGCGAACGAAGAAGCCACGTATCTCCTCTATATTATTCATTGCACACGGCTTAAAAAACAGCAGTCCAAATGAAAGTATGAAGACAACCAACTTCATATTTACCCGCTTTTTTATGACCAATGTCAAGAGTGTCATCTGGCGTCGATGGAGTATGACTTCCTGTCACAGCTTTCAGAATAAAATGCACTCAAACGTGGTAAAACCTATGGGTAAAACTTTAATTTATCAAGAGTGAGGTGGTTTTTGACTTATGGATTTTAAATTTAGGCAAAATAATGAACAATAAGTCCTTGTCCGTCAAGTATGATTTTCTATAGCATAGCCTATAAACAATTTATAATATAGAATAATATTTTGAAGCAGCAAAATCGGAAGTAGCTGAACCATTGACGGACGATTCAGGTGTTTCAGGTGGCTTCCGGTTACACTGACCAGAGCTTCCGGACGCACGGAATTTATTTTACACACGCACCCTCAATAGTATAAGTGAGCACAGACATAAAAGCTATTACCCCCTGTGTCTACAGTGTGTGAACATGCTTCATAGTGTGCATGTACCTTTTGTCAGTGTGTGTGAATACTCAATGTGTGTTTGCGTGTGTGTGTACGGTTGTGTGTGCATATTTCCAGAGTGTGTGTGCGTACTGCCAGTGTGTGTGCATGTGCAGTTGTATGTGCATATTTTAGTGTGCATGTGCCCATTGTCGTTGTGTTTAAGCAGCTTTTTAATGTGTTTAGTCTTTATTTATGGTGCGTATGTGCCCATTATCAGTGTGAGTGTATGTAAACCGTGTCTGTGTGTACAGATTTTGAAGGGTTTTCCCACTGTTTTGGTGCATATATGGCAAGCATCAGTGTATGTGTGAGTATACTTTAAGTGTGTGTGCAGAGTTTTTATGTGTTTTGTCCTAAACGGCCTCCCATAATATGAGGTGGCAGTGGCGCTCTTATTGTCACAGTAAGCGCAGAGAACCCAAGTTTTGGCTTTTTTTTTTTTTTTTTTTTTGTACGGACATGCACGCACAAAGCACAGAACAGGAGACATGAAGTGAACCAATCCGTGTATCATTCGTTCTTTCCATTTTCAACTGTCAAACAAAAATTGAAAAAGGAAAAAGGGGCGTTTTATTTCATTTTTCGTTTTTGAATCCAACATAAAAAACAAAAAATGTCCGTTTTTTCGTATTTCAATTTTAGACTTGGATCAAAAATACGAAATTAAAAAATGGGCCACGGGACCGAATTTGTTTTTAATATTTTAACTGGTCCAGTTTACGTGACCCGGAAGTAGTTTTGTACGGCAGTTCCGGTTGCATGGCGGCGCTAGAATTTTTTTTTTTTTTTCTGCGCGCTTTTTTTTTTTTTTTTAATTATTATTATTGAACAAAACAAGTACAAAAAAATGACATACTCATTACTGATCATATGAGCAGATTACAATTAAAGGAAAATCACACCTCCAGCATATTGAGTCAAAAGATATCTTAATAACTATTGAGCACCGTTGAAAAGAATGAATGAATCAAATAATAGTAATAGTAGAATCTCCTTATATTTCGGAGGGAGTGGAAATTTTAAAAATTTTGTTCTGATCGTTGACCTGTCAAATTTGTTGTAATCTTGGGAGAAGAAGAGTACTTCTTGTTTTTCCCGGATATATGGAGTTTACAAAGGATTGTCTAAGGAATTTATTATGACATTTGTGATTCATGAGATCTACATCATTAATTTTAAGTTTGGGCAATCTTAGTGATCCTATGGTCCTCAAACTATTTTTCACTATTTGAATAAAGGCACTTGGAATGTTTTGTGTTACTTTTTTGTATTCTTCAATGGAGCATTCAATATTATGTCTATTATTGAACTCCTCCAGTTCAAGAATATTACCGTGATTGTCCATTAAATGTGCAATAGACCAAATACCCTTCTCCAACCAGCTTCCCATAAAAATAGATTTCGTCCTGCTCAATATAACTCTGTTATTCCACAATGGAACATTATGAGGGCTAAAATTGTGTTTGAAAATCCTTTTCCATTGTAACAATACCTGTTGATGAAAAGTGGATAGTTTTATAGGCAACTTAGTAATTTCAAAGTCACATGTAAGTAAAAACCGAATACCTCCTACTTTATCAAATATAAATGAGGGTAATGAGAACCATATGTCATTTCCATTCTTTAAAAAAGACTGGAGCCATTTAATTTTTAATACCCCATTCATAATTTCAAAATCAATTGCCTTAAGTCCACCATCTCCATAATCTTTCAACAAGTCTCCCTTTCTGATGTAATGATGTTTATTCTTCCAAATAAAGTTAAAATTAATTCTGTTAATCTCCTTAATTTGTCTTTGAGAAATAGCAAGAGAGTACGGAGGGTAGATTAATCGAGAGCGATTCAATTTTAGTTAACATTGTTCTGCCAAATAATGTTAAATCCTTTTGCAGCCAATGGTTTAATGTCTTACTGGATTTGTCAACATTGTTTTGAATATTCTTTTTTATGCTATAGTGTCTGACTCTTTAGAGATCCAGATACCTAGATATTTTACATCGGCCTTGACTGGTATATTATATATTGAGGAATCAGGGCAGTTGTGGATACTCATAAGTTCGCATTTACTCAGATTCAATTTCAGACCAGATGCTTTTGAAAATTGCTCTATAACTTCTAAAGCAAGTGGTATTTGTTCTCTATTTTTTAAGAATATAGTTGTATCGTCAGCTAGCTGACTTATAATCAACTTGTTATCATTAATGCTTAATCCTTCAACATTTGAGTTTTTAATAGCTATGGCTAATAATTCTGTGACAGTAATGAATAGAAGTATAGAGATAATGCATCCTTGTCTAATTCCCCGTTCTACATTAAATCTGGGGCATGTACCTTCTGGAAGAGAAATGCAGCTGTTGATTCCGGTATAAAGCATTGTTATCATATCAGTAAACTTATTTCCAAAGCCAAATTGTTTCAAAGTGTTAATAATGAATATATGTTCTACCGAATCAAAGGCTTTCTGGAAGTCTAAAAATAGTATAAGAGCGTCTTCCTCAATTAAGTGCTTATAGTCAATAAGATCCAGGACCAGGCAGATATTGTTATGTATGGATCTACCTTTGAGAAAACCAGATTGTGTTGGGATAATGAACTCAGATATTCCCGTTTTTAATCTCGTTGCCAGAACTGTTGTCAAAATTTTGTAATCAGTATTTAAAAGTGTAATAGGTCTTAAATTGCTTAAAATTTTCTTGTCTTTCCCAGGTTTTGGAATTAATTTAATTACGCCCTGTTTCATTGTTTCCATCAGCTCTTTTTGGTCAATACATTCATTAATAGCTTGGAACAACATACATTTTAAGTCTTCCCAAAAATGTTTTTAAAAATTAGTTGTTAAGCCATCTGGTCCTGGCGAGCGATCAGATGCCATTTTTTTTATTGCACCGTCAAGTTCTGTGATTCTTATTTCCTCATCACATGTTTCTTTGAGGTTTTCATCAATTGCAGGAATTAAGTTTTGTATTTTATTGAGGAAGGATGAGGCATTTTGTTCTGAATATGACGATTTATAAAGAATACTGTAGAAATTGAAAACTTCTTTTGCTATGCGTTTAGATTCTGTGCACACCGTACCATCAATCACTAGACTGTCAATTGAGTTATGTTCTTGTCGGCATTTTTCCAGATTACAAAAATAGGCCGTGTTTTTTTCTCCCTCTTCAATCCAACAGGCTCTGGATCTTATATATGCTCCCTTAGCTTTGTTAGGGTCTTTTCAATGCCTTAAAATGCAGGAAATTGCATCTAAGAAACACAAAATATTTCATCCAATTTAGACTGCAGTCTATTTATATTTTCTTTATCTTCTTCGTTCCAGTTGAGTTTGCTATAGAGTACCATCAGCTCTTTAATCACAGATGTTTCCTGTGCGCTCTTTTCCTCATTAAGTTTTTTACTGAACATTATAGAATATTTCCTTATGCTAAATTTTTAGATATTCCCATTTTCGGGTCGGTGTGTCAACTGTATGATCATTCTTTATATCCAGAATCAACTTTTTTACACCATCACAAAATTCTGTGTTCTTTAGCAACTGGGAGTTAAATTTCCAGTAGTCTTTTGGTTTATTTTTGTGGTTTCTCTCTTCTAATTTAAGATTAATAATACAATGATCGCTTAGAGGGCAATTAGCAATTGATGTTTCTGTAACATGATCTGAAATTGAATCCAAGACAAGCCAGTAATCTATGCGTGATCTACTTTGGCCGTTTGGTTTAAACCAGGTAAATTGTTTGATATCTTTGTGTAGGGACCTCCAGATATCAATCAATTTGTTATCATTTGTAAATTCTTCTAAGACTGGCTCTTTATGTTCGCTTGATAACTTTAAAGGCCATCTGTCTTTCCACTCATCTGGCGTTAGATTGAAATCACCTCCAACCACAATGTTGTCAGTATTAAACTTTGTATTAAATTCTGTTATAACTGTCGACAGCTGATGCAGTAGCTCTCTATTTTTTTGATCATTGTTGTATCCATATATGTTGATATGGCGGCGCTAGAATCAAATACTAGTTTGATCAAGGACTTATTCAGCAGCGGTTTGGCACACGCTGAAATTTTCTGCACGCTGCAGCAGATGAGTATCCTGTAGTGATGGTGAGATGAAGCCTCATGAGGCACTGAACCATTTGAGCCGATCGGTTTCAGAAAAGGTTCATTATTAGAAGCTTCATCTGCACACGACAACACCTACTGGACAGATTTATAATCACAGGCAGCTGGATCTCACAGCTGTTTGTGGCGCACTGAATATTTGTCTGTCATGGCCCTTGGGAATGACTATGAATTACAAAGAATGCATGGCCAAATAAATTCTCTACATACATTATCATATATGTGTATAATAAAATATGCCATGGATGTATTCTGTGTGTGTGTAAAGTTCCCCAGTATGGAAGTATCATATTATATGGCAGGTTGTGTAATGTTTTTTTTCCTTTTTTGTCACTTTAGGAGAATAGCATGGGCCTGAACATGCAGAAGACAGTGAAAGTGCTGGTCAAATTCACAAGATGGAACTGAATATGTTTGTGTAACTTGAACAATGATGTACAGGACAGGGAAAACTTTAGTCATTTTTATTAAGAAGTAACAATCTCTCAACAGCTTTTCAGCAATTCCTTTTTTTTTTTTTTACACAACCTCTCTGGCCTTTCACATGGTACAGAAGATGTTGTTGTGCACAAAGGAGCAAATAATATTTTCAAAAAGTAGGTTGTCTGATAATCGAGGTCAAAACTTTTCTACTGTCATTACACATCTGCGCCACAAGATGGCGCTGCATCAACGTAAACAGTAGGTGAATGGAGCGTCACTAGGGTCGCCAACTCCCTGAAGCTGGAAAGAGGGACATTTTTTGGACGGGGTTCTGGGGGGTCCTCCCCCAGAAAATTTTGTGTTTCTTAGATGCAATTTCCTGCATTTTAAGGCATTGAAAAGACCCTACCCATGCCAGAAATGAGGATGTTTTCTTATCCAGACCACAATCCTACTTATTTCAGGATAATTTTGTGAAATTAATTATGCATGTTGTACACAACCTGTGTGCAACATGGGCCGGGCAGTTAGCTTTTAGAATGCCATCGTTTACGCTGGTGAGCAATTTGTAGACAGAATGGTGCTTTCTGAAGTTAACATTTGCATTGTCGGCAGCATATGCGGTGATGTTTTCAACATTAAGACCATATGTGTCCAGACAGGAAAGGAGAGCCTTATGTATGCCATTCGCAAATGTTTTCGTAGAAATCCAACAACTTGGACATCACGCCATCCGACGCGGAAAAGTAGCTCACACACACTGGAAACATTTTTCTGTTTCCCTTGTTAGAGACATCGCTAGCGAGTGAAAAATAAAGGGGCTCACCATCACCTGAAGAAAGATCAGAGACTATTTTCCCCACAGTGCTTGGACCCAACACATTCATGGTGATCATCTCCGCTTTGGTTCTTCCCAACTACATCTTCTTAGCGACACTCGAGTCTTGAAATAAAGCCCCGTTTAATTTCACGGTGCAGTCAGCGCTGTTATAGCTGTGGCCGTGTTTCATGGTGTGGTATATATAAGCCACCTCGCTTGCAGAAATGTTAATTTCAGCAGTAGATGCGGCGAAGAATGAAGTGATGTTGCTTGCTCCTTTAGCTAGCACAGCCTTTTTATGACACTCTGTGTCTTCATGACGGGATAAGTCGTGCTCGCCACCATGGCCAATCGATATCTCGCGGCGGCATAAAGTACAAAATGCTCTTCTAGGGTCTGTAGTGGCTTTAACCCACGACCTTTTTGTTTCCCATTCCTTGTTATAGATGCAAAGCCTCTTCTTTTAGCTGGTTCATCCATTTCCCTCAGTAAACTTCACTGATTACAACCGTCTCCCATAGCAACGTAAACATGCAGGTTGGCGTAGCCTATCACAGTTCCCTGATCAGAATGTGTCATCACACACCAGTCTGTTATCATTGGACAAAATACTTTGTAAACGTTGAGTTTTGGGGCATAGTAGCCTATCAAAACTCCCTGTTTAGAATGTGTCATCAATCAGCAGTCTATCACTGGACGAAATGCTTCATAAACATTCCATTAAAAATGCTGTCAAGACTATGATTGAAATGCGGGACGAGAGCAGTTCTTCACGGGGCAAATAAAATTCACCTAAAAAACGGTATGTCCCGGGAAAATCGGGACGGTTGGTAACCCTAAGCGTCACAGTGAACAGATGTAACAGATCTAATGATAAATGGAGTAACCATGCAATGGCTCGAACAAAGGGGCTTGAAAGTTTTGATGCAGCCCAGTTTTTTTTTTTTTTTTAACAGACTTAATTTTTAATATTACTAGCCGGGTTGCTACCGGAACTGCCGCACAAAGCCACTTCCGGGTCACGTCAACCAGACAAATAAAATATTAAAAAGAAATTCGGTCCCGTGGCCCGTTTTTTAATTTCGTATTTTTGATCCAAGTCTAAATTTGAAATACGAAAAACCGGGCATTTTTTTTTGTGTTAGATTAAAAAACGAAAAATGAAATAACACTTCCCCCTTTCCTTTTTAAATTTTTGATTGCCAATTGAAAATGGAAAGAACGAATGATACACGGATTTTTTCGTGTTTCAATTTTAGACTTGGATCAAGGATAGAAAATGAAAAAACGTGTCAGGACAAAATTTGTTTTTAATATTTAATTGGTGGGGGGGGGGGGGGGGGGGGGTACAGTTATGAACAGTTATAAACAGACTTACAGATTAAACGTGGTTATAATAATGACTTGGTAAAGTACCGTGTAAAATGTTTCTTGTGTATCAGACCCACTCCTGAGGCCGTATGGGTTCAGGTCATGGTATATGTGGGTTAATGGTGACACTGTGCTATGAAGGGTTCCCAAATTCTCGATGCGTTTGTGCAGGTGCAGTCTTTCCATTTGAAATAACAGACAGCAGTGAGCGAAGGTGGGTGGTGTAGTGAACTTCCAGGATAAGAGAAGAAGTTTCTTAGCCACCGCCATCCCAGGTGGAGATCAGCCTGTGTGTTTTGTGATCGAACAGAAGTCTCTGCAGAGCATCCAAAGATGACCAGGTCGGGATGAGGCTGAATATCTCTGGAGCAGACTTTTGACAGCTGCTCAAACATAACTGACTAAACGTTGTGCAGTTTAGGGCAGAACCAGAAAAGATGCATGAGTGAACCCTCAGAAATATGACGTTTACCAGATACAGAGGACACAGATGGCAAAAGACAATTTAGCTTTGTTTTTGAGTAACACAATCTGTCAAGCACCTTGTACTGGAGTAACCTATAACATGAGTAATAGAGCAACCAGACCACCCTTTTAGGAAGGTTTGTGACTGCGTGATTTGTAATATCACACTAAGGGCAACATATTAGAATCAAGTTTTCTAAAGAAAGATGATTGTAAGTATATATGCAAGTTCTGTAAAAGGTTTTAAAACCAAGGTAGGCTCACCATGTTGACTGTATTTACCAGGCCAATCATACAAAGGGGCAGTACTCTCCAAGAATACTGATGGAGTTTTTCTACTGATTCTGTAAAGTTAAACTTAAAAAAGATGCCAAGGGTTGTTAGTCAGTTTAAGTCCCAAATAGGTGAAAGCTAACAGCCAGGGGCTCCAGTGCTATATTAAACAGCAGGGAAACAGTGGGTCCCCCGGCTGATGCCACGTTGCAGGGAGAACAAGCTGGATCTGTCCGTTTGTTAAAATGAAAGGTTGTATAAAACTCTGGCCCGAACAGCTCCTGGCTGCTCACCAGAGGGTAGTGGGCCTCACACACGGCTGTAATATGACATGTACCAGATGAAAAGGAAAAATGAGGTTCTGTGACTATCAGATGTTGTTTAGCCACAGTGATGGTGTTGTTAAGGTAAAAAGATGTTTGTGGTGAGAAGAAATAACTCACGTTCATGTCCTGAAGGTCTTGAAAGCAACATGTGCAAGCGTACAACCGCTGCATGTAGGCAGAACTGAGTGAAACCACCTGTGTGGAAGAAAATCTGCTGTTTGGTTGCGTAGCTACCCAGAATGCCCTTCAGGACAGTTTAGAGACGCAGTTGAATTTATTTAGCTTGCTTTTAGCCTCATCTTCAACTTATGAGCTGAGAGGGCTTTATCTGGAAAATAAGTACATCAGATATGACATGGAGACTTCCCATGGTGCATCTCTTCAACAGCATGCCTGATAAAGTACCACATTTTTGTGATGTTTTTACTCTTGCACCCACACTCTGGTCTGTCGTTTCTTCAAACGCTTCAAGCGACATCAGGATGATTCTGTTGCTCGTTCTTTCAGTTGGTAGCGTAGGAAGAAAGCTTTGGCAGTAGCATGAGGATGTCGTTTTCTCTGGTTCTGTGTTTTTGTCAGACCACTGCAAATAACAGCAAGCTGCTTTCCCCTCATCTTGGAGAAGCTTGTGATCCGTCATGTATATAACATGTATTCAGCTGGCTAAGTGGAAGAGCTGCAACAAGGGATTACGGTGTGAAGAGAAACTTTTACTGTAGTGACGGGAGCCCACTTTTGAGAGACATCGAAATTGCAAAACTTCGTGCTTCCTTTCAGACAGAAAACCTGTTATCAAAGAAAATCAACTGTGTCTGTGAATATTCAATGTATAGACAGCAAATGAAACATTAAATAGTATAATTAACTATTCAGAGCCGCAACTCCACTAATTGAAATCTGTGATGCCTTTGTTCTTATCAGGAATAGCTGGAACGTTGTGGCCTTGGTCGCAGCTGGAGGAGATCAAGTATTATCTGGACAGTTGCAGAAATCAGTGCTGATTGATTATGTATCTCAACATCAGAAGTTACTGTGGTTTAGACCATTTAAAATGAATCCAAACTGTAACATACCGCGTGTAGATACACACTGTAAACACCAACTACACTGTACAGAATGCCCCTTTACAGGAGATGATGTGTATAGAAGATTCATTTTTAATCTGCTTTCGCCCATTTTAAATGGAGAGATGAATTTATGAGATACAAATAAACGAGTAAACCCCCTCACTGGCAGTACCCTCTCATTTGTGTGCGACTTTGGGTTCATTGTTTGAATTTGATGTGACCACTTTGGGCTCAAGTGTTAAAATGTTCTGAAGATTGACCATGAGACCATTCTGAATCTCAAGGTGTTATCGACACAAAAGAGGAGTCAGTTGCAGCTTTGGAGCCGTTCACCTGAACAAGCTAGCAGCTAACACGTTTGGTCAACGTTTACTGTTTGTTTGAGCAGAAAACCTCATCAGAACGGGTCGATTAGGTTGCAAAAGACAGACAAATGCACCGTGCTTGGCTGAAAGGTCACCTTGTATTTAGTTAAAACATCATTGCAAATGTGTACACTTAAAGATCTCAAAGAAATTAATGACGGGAAGTTTTGTGAAAATGTTTCTAGATTACAAGTGATGAGCTCTTTGTCATACTGTGCTTCTCTAGAATTATATCCTTTCCAGTGTGCACAACAGTGGGTTAAAAAAATGAATTTCAATGTGTAGCGCTCAGCACACACCTGCTACCTGCCTTCAGTGACATCACTAAGAGTATAAAGGCACTGACCCACCATACACCCTCTTTACCACTCCTGCATCAGGAATTGCATATTGTACTAACAGAGTAAAGGATCTGATATTGATTTCTCTTAAACGCACTGATGTTTCATGTGTGACTATTTTGCCAACAGCAACTGTCCAGAAGTCCAGAAAGGCCTCTGATGAGACTTATCCCAGCTTCTTCAACTGCTCCACAGCTTCTTCATGGACCTGCAGAGAAACAAACAAATGGTCACATGGTGGTTTGCAGTTGAGCAGTAAATAGATCTGTGTGCGTACCTCCTCGTCTTCCAGAGTGTGAGCAGGAAAATCTTTTGCTTTGGTGAGCCAGAGCAGCGCTTTCTGCTTGTCATTCAAGGCAAGGTACGTCTTCCCGAGCATCAGCAGGTTCTTACTGTAGAAGTTTGGGTCAACTGGGAGAAATAAAACGCAATCACTTATCTCTTTGATGCATTTTTAAATCATTAACAAAAAGATAAAACTTCCACAGAATCTGCGGTAAAGCCAGCAGTAGTTATTCAGTGATTTCTCAGAGTACGTTCTGTTCTTACCTTCCTCTGCTTTCAGGAAGAACTCCAAGGCCTGAAATGAGCAGATCAACAACAATCGATTTAAAATTTACAGAGATGTTAAATTTTCTCGAAGACAAGTGACGGCTTCATTTCAGCCTGATGCTGCTCTGACAGCTGTTGTAAATTTTAAAAAAACAACACAGGGAAGTACAGAAACCCTCACCTCCTCATATGTGGACGTAGGCGGTGTAGAGAAAATACTAGCCGCCACCTTGCGCTGACACCACGGCAACTCAGCAAAAGTAAAGCACCTGAAGGAGACCGTAGAGGAGAGGAGACCACGTCTCAGACATAAGATCTCTTTTGCTATGATTGCACCGTACGACAGCCGGTCCTTCTCTTGAACAATAGAGTGATTTGTTTAGAGCTAATCATAAAAGAAACATTAGCAACATGGCTAAATAAGCCATGATGAGCATTTTACTCCAAAACATCAGCAAATTTAAATGTTGCAATGTAGTTCGAGTATTTGACGCATCCAAGTACAGCCTGCGTGGCTGCAGCCGCATCGTCTTCCAACTTGGTCTTACACCGCTCAACAGTTTTAATACATTA
Source organism: Hirundichthys speculiger (assembly GCA_018398805.1). Taxonomy (NCBI): domain Eukaryota; kingdom Metazoa; phylum Chordata; class Actinopteri; order Beloniformes; family Exocoetidae; genus Hirundichthys; species Hirundichthys speculiger. The sequence goes on from JAGFBZ010000519.1 coordinate 229,655, forward strand.
TAACATGATTTCATGATTCGAAAAAAATGCCAGCGAACACCTCTGCAACATTAGGCAGGTGAGTTTAATGATGTGGCTTATCAGTGGCATCGTAAACACTGAAAGCTTAAAATCTCTCTTTATTGAAGCAACAGCTTCTTTCACTTCTTCTTTGAACACATCCAGCTTTGTTTGGGCCTCAGAACCGGACAGCTCTTTCATTTCTGCCAACACCTACTGATATGAGGAGTCTTTGAGCTCCGCTACAACAAACTCTGAACACTGCTCAAAGTGTTGGAAATACATTGTGAGCTGTGTTTTATGTATCCATTTTCAACTTCACTGGGGGGTGGGGGGTGGGTGGGGGACTCACCAGTAACCTAATATGTGGAATGAGGTGGCGTCTTTGGGATTGAGCTCCACAGCCCTCTAGAAGAAAAGTAACATGTCTCATTTTAGGATTAACACAACTATCATTACATCACATCAGATGTCGTCTCACCTCCAGATGTTCCCTTATGATGCATGAACTTCCAATTTTAGCCTTGACTCCTTCATAATCTCCAACATCGCTGAGACACACGGCGTACCACTGTGTAAGGAGGGGGGGGGACCTTTGTCAAGTCTGATATCCTTCAATCCTCCAACATCCTGCCACTGCAAACACACACTCATAAGAAAGCCAGCCGTCTTACTTTATGTGCAGCGAAACATGTGTCATCTCTCTCCAGAGCTTTCTTCGCGTATTCAAAGGCCTCAAAAATCAGCTGCTTCTTGCGTTCGTCCTGGACGTTGGGCAGGACAGACAGGTCACGAGATGCCCGGGCGAGCCTCCACAGGAACGCCGCGTCATCACTGGATGGAGACACACACAACCCGCGTGAACTTATACTGATGTACGTTATAGATCATCACTTTAGTCCACCCTGGATGATTTGAATCCAGTATGATCACAACTCGGGCCCATGAAACAGTTTGCTGCAGCCCCCTCTGGTGGTGGTTATGGGGAAATGCAGCCAATGACTGCGATTATATAAAATCTACATAAACATAGGTATATTGAAAGGTCCCAGTGGGGAAACAAAGCATAAAGTGATATTAACAAGCAGTGCACAAAGTCAAAATAAGACTAGACACTAGACAACCATTCATGGAGATCAGACGCTGAAAGTGAAAGAAATGAGAAAGCGATGAAATGACAAGATCTGGCTGCGGTTGCACTTCAACTTACCTGTCCTTGTAGTTCAGTAGCAGCTGGTAAAGCTTCTCAGTTTCTGCACAGCTGTACAGGGAGTCGGCCTGCTCCAAAATCTCCTCTATTCACACACACAATACAGCAAATTAAGCCGCACAGCTACAACTGAAATGATCAGTGACCGTGTTGTTATGGATTATGTGCATAAAGCTGTATTTAGTGTTCAAATACACTATCTGGACAGCAGACTGTGATCATTCAAGTACACTATCTGCGACCCAGAGCCAAGTGCTGTGTACCTTTTTCTAAAGCCCAGACCAAAACTGACCTCTGCATTCTGTGGAAAACTCCATAACCCAGACAGGACAGTGCAGGGAGCCCCAGGAGGAATGCAGCTCGACCACTCTGTGCACAAGAGAGGAAATGACAAACAGCACTCATAAGGAAAGGACCAGGGATGTCAACAGGAAATTGAGAAAAACTCTGAAAGTGGCTCGAGTTTTGAGCACTCAGGGTGCTTTAGGAGGCATTCTGAGCACAGCATTGTGTATTTGGGAAGCATTTTTTCTCCCTTGTGAAACATAAGTGAGCTGTTGAAATGATTAAGACCAAAGAGTTGTTTTCATGTTTCATGGATGGATTTGTAACATTGATTGTGGGACACTTGAATTTTATCAGTTATTCTTTATTTTGAGACTTACAGATTGATAGACCAACATATCATAACCAGACTGGAGAAAGACATTTCAAATGGATTTCACTACTTATTGTGACATTACACAGTCATGTGCATAGGCATAGTTTGACTTTTGCGTCAGGGGGGGCAAAAATTGTTAAGCACTTTCAACAAACGGGCGCACTCTCACGCGAACCGGCGCGCATGCACACATATGTGCAAACTCGCGCGCACATGATGGCACACAAGATACACTCACCACGAAACCATGAAGTCCAAGATTAGATGATGTTCAAAACCAGTAGTTGCAACAGGATACAGTACACAGTAGATGTTATAAATGTTAATGTAAATGATGTTAAATGTATTAAGAAACAAAATATAACATGATTCATTTAACTGTCACAATATACTGCAGTTTATTTTGGACTTAAAAAAAACATTACGGTCAAAAACATTTATTTATTTTTGCCAGTTCGTTGACAATGCAATTACATATTTCAGCCACCAGGGGGAGCAATGCTCCCCCTGCCCCCCCCCCCGCAAACTCCGCCCATGGTCATATGTCACAATTGTCTATAAGTGACTATCCTTGGATCCAAACCATCACATTCAACATGCAATACGTTTTCAATATCCAATGCAACTTTATAGGAGTTTCCCTCATTATCGCCCACTTTTTCACTACGCATTTCAATTATATAAATCAGTGGTTCTCAAACTTCTAATACTGCGTACCACCTGAGAAACTGTTCAGCTCTCTGAGTACCACCATGATGACCAATTTCAAATTATAGCCATATAAGCCTTCTCAATTTGCTTTAAAATCACAATAGAGATGTTTATTCCTTATTTTAGTTATTTATTGTTACCTGAATTTCGTTTGAAACATATTTATAATGCATTGTATGTTTCTGATTTAATAAAAAAAAAAAAGTGAAAATGTGGAAAGTCCTGACATTCCTCCGCGTACCACCAGAGAGCGCTCACGTACTACAGTTTGCGCACCTACTGATATAATTCATAGATTTGTTATTACTGCTGGTAGTTCATTCATCACAACAGTTTGATTAATAGAAATTGACCTGAAATCGGCCATTTGATAGGTTTGGTGACATAATTACTCTTTTTTTCAGCATTTGACAACCACGGGGCATGGTGAACCGCCAGTCGCAGTGGGATTTTTTTTTCCCACCTCATTTCACATCAAAATTCAAGTGTTTTCATTCATCAAAACAAGAAAAGGGAGAAGTAATATCAGAAAATATGTGCTTTGGGCTTACTTTGACCAGTTGATTCGGCTGTGATGGCAGCTGATGACCTGATTTCGCTGGATTCCCCGACGGTACGTCAACAAGACAGATAGTGATATCAGCCGGACCAAAGGCCCAGTGCGCATGCCCTGGTCTCAATCAACCAATCACAATCGAGAATTCACGTCACGCCCACCACAGTCTCTGCTGGGTCCGATCATCGGATCATCTCTCGCTCGGCCGGTTTTTAAACCGGATTTACACGTATCTCAAAAATGACCTCAGGGTTGGGAAAAAAAACGCAGAAAATTGACATCCTGATGGTGAGAGCCATGACAGACAAATATTCAATGCGTCACGAGCAGCTGTGGTTGAGATCTAGCTGCCTGTGATTATAAACCTGTCCAGTAAGTGGTGTGTACAGATGAAGCTTCTAGTAATGAACCCTTTCTGGAACCGATCGGCTCAAATGGTTCGATGTCTCTCACCATCACCGTAGGATACTCATCTACTGCAACATGCAGGAAATTTCAGCGTGTGTCAAACCGCTGTTGAATAATTCCTTGATCAAACTAGTATTTGATTCTAGCGCCGCCATGCTACCGGAACTGCCGCACAGAGCCACTTCCGGGTCACGTAAACCGGACCAATTAAATTTTAAAAACAAATTTTGTCCTGATGCCTGTTTTTTCATTTCATATTCTTGATCCAAGTCTAAAATTAAAATAAGAAAAACCAGGCATTTTTTTTTCGTTTTTTGTGTGAGATTAAAAAAAATGGAAATAAAACGTCCCTTTTTCATTTTTTTTTTGTTTTTTATTGACAATTGAAAATGGAAAGAACGAATGATACATGGATTGTTCACTTCATGTCTCCTGCTCTGTGCTGTGTGCGCGCATGTCCGTGCAAAAAAACAATAAAGCCAATACTCTCGGGTTCTCTGCTCACACTGTGACAACGAGAGCGTCACTGCCACCTACTGGAGTATATATGCAATTACACTTTATTCTAGTACAGCAAAAAAAAAAAAGCATGAACAGAAGAGGAAAACTGAAACGTGGAGGACGTAAACATCGGTAAATTACATATATAAATATACATATAAAGTACATACAATTTGTTTTTTTTTAAGAAATATTTATTTATGTGCATTTAACTACTGTAGTCAAGCTCATAATACACTTTGGAGGAGCTGCCTGCTTCGACTGCTGCTGTGTTCCTTTAAGCCCCAAGTTGACCTTCTCATAACTGATGCTCAGATATGTTAAGAATAAGAATAAATAATCCATTGGTTAGACAAACTGTAACATCAACAACAACCACTTTTGAAAATGCAATTCATTTTTATCTTATATTTCTATTGCTCCTTCCTATTACCGTAAATGAGATTCAACTCTGAGGCACTTGAACTGAGATCTAGAAAAATATTTACCTGATTTAAGGATTATACAGGTAGTTGTTTAAACCTGCTAGGTATTGCTGCCTGTCGCACCTCCTCCGGTGCCCATGGGTCAGCTGCAGGGTCATCAGCCGGAAACCACCATTCATCAACGTTTCGCTCCTTTGATTCCAGTACGTCTCCTGGTGGCGGAGCGGTGACAGGGACGTCTCCCTGTCACCCCCTGCAGCGGATGGATGTTATCCCCAGCGGCTGTTTTCTGGGGTTAGGTGTTTTTCCCCCAAGTTTTATCCTTCCTCCTGAGCCAGAGCCAAAAGCTCCCTTTTTCAGCCTCCTCTGCCAGGTCTTTTATTGCCTTCCTGAGCCTTCCTCCGGTGAGTCCCACGTCCTTCAGGAGGCGTGTGGTTGACAAACCCATGAAGCCTCGGCATCCAACCTCCACTGGGTAGATGGCAGTCTTCCAGCCAGCCTCCCGGCACTCAGCAGCCAGCTCTGAGTACCTAGCCTTCTTGCGTTCGCAGGCCGCCTCAATCCCATCCTCCATGGGTACTGTTAACTCGATGAGGAATGCCGCTTTTGCCTTGGCTGACCACACCACTATGTCAGGTCGGAGAGATGTGGTGGTGATCTCCGTGGGGAATTGGAGCTTCCTGTCAAGATCAACTCTCATACTCCACTCTTGGTCAGGGGAAAAGGGCCTTGATGTTTTTCTTGACCTGATGCTTCTCCTGACCTCTCCTTCCGCAACAAAGGTGGTGAGGTCCTCTGCAGGTGGTTGTGATTTACTTTCCTGTCGACATTCCTCCAGCACTTCGGCTAGCTTCCTCAGGACTTGGTCATGGCGCCATCTATAGCGGCCATGTGAGAGCACGATCCTGCAACCTGACAGAATGTGCTGGAGGCTTGCGTTGGGAGCATTACAGAGAGCACAACATTCTTCACTCCTAAACCACTGGTGGAGGTTCCGAGGGCAGGGAAGTGTGTCGTATGTTGAGCGGATGAGGAAGCTGAGTCTTGCCTGTGGGATCTTCCACACGTCTGACCAACTGACGTTCCTGTTTGTAACTCCCTCCCAGGTTGTCCAGCCTCCCTGCCGACGCTGCGACAGGGCTTTGATCTTATAGCGTTCTTCCTCCATCCTCGTCACCTCAGCCACCACCATCACCTTCCTTTCTTTACGGTCAGCCTTGGACCAGAAGCGAGATGCATCTCCCCATCCCAGGCCTGTTCTTCCTACCTGGACTCTGCCCACGATCTCCTGATGCTGCAGGCGACTGATGGCTTGGTCGACTTCTGCCTGGGCATTCCTCTTTCGGCCAGTAAGAACCTTGATGTTAGCGTTCCTTACTGAACAGTCTGTGGACTCCCTAAGCTCGAGAACCAAGCGGGCCTTCTCTTGCATGTAGCCAAGCTGTAGAGACCTCAGTGGTAGCTGTAACATGTTTCTTCCAAAGAGGCCGGCCTCAGATAGGCACCGTGGCAGCCCCAACCACTTTCGAATGAATGAGTTGGCTTTCCCATCCATCTTACTCACAGTCGATGAGGGGATCTCGCTCATTTTCAGGGACCACATTACCCTCTGGTAGAGTGTGAACTGGTAGCACCAGACCTTGTACTTTCCAGGGAGTTGGCTTTGGTCGATCCTTGCCAGGCCATCGCGGAGCTGCTTCATGACAGTTTTCCCCATCTGCTTGTCAGACAGCTCTGAGGTGTACTGTCTCCCCAGGCTTTTGATGGGTTGCTCTGCAAGGAGTGGTATCTTCTCCCCTCACACAACAAAGGTGGTGCAGTCGTTCCTGACTCCCCTCCTGAGTGACAGGCTGCGGGACTTGGAGGGCTTGATCTTCATTCTTGCCCATGACATTAGCTCATCCATCCTCTTCAGCAGTCTTGAAGTGCATGCTGCTGTCTGAAGGAGGGTGGTGACATCGTCCATGTAGCTCCTTAGTGGGGGAAGCCTCTGACCATTTGGTAGTTTGATCCCTCCTACCATTTGTCTTGCGCCAATGAGGATGATCTCAAAGGCTGCTACAAACAGTATCGGAGAAATGGCACATCCCATCGCAAGTCCGACTTCAAGCCGTTGCCACCCAGTAATGAAGTCTTGTGTGGAGAAGCACATCTGCAGGTTGTTGAAGTATTGTGCTACCAGGTTCTTGACACAGGTGGGTATGTGGAAGAAGTCCATGGCGTAACTGATCAGCTGGTGTGGGACTGATCCATATGCAGTGGCAAGATCGAGCCAGATGACGTGTAGATCGGTCTTCTCCCTCTTAGCCTTCTGTATCTGGTCCCAGATCATTGTGGAGTGCTCTACGCATCCAGGGAATCCCGGCACTCCTGCTTTCTGGCAGTTGGTGTCGATGTAGCCATTGTCGAGCAAGTAGTTGGTCATCCTTCTGGCTAGTACTGAGAAAAAGATTTTCCCTTCCACATTCAATAGGTCGATGTTGCGGAACTGGGGTTTGTTTCCTTAGGAATGAAGACTGCTACCGCTCTTTGCCACTCAGATGGAATGAGTTGCTTTTTCCAGGCAGTTCTCATTAAGTACCATAGCAGCTCTAGTACCTTGTTTTAGTACCTTAAAACAAGATGGACCACTGTATTGTAAGTCTTTCTGAGGTTTATTGTTGATATCTGATGACATAAAAGCAGTGTTTATCTTTATCCAGCAGAGGGCGACAAATCACCGTGAAAGTGGTTTCAAAATATATATTTTTGGAAACGACAGCAGGGTTGTTTATTTATTGATTGATTTATACATAATCTGTGTTTTAATTATTCTTGATAATTGACTATATTTCCAGTAAATCACCGCCACAGTGAATGTTACTCACGCGTGAATGTAACCATTTGTTGTCAATCATTTGGCTTCCTTTCATTTAGTTTTGTATCAGATATTTACTGTAGTTGACAGCTGAGGGATTTTTATTCTTATTTTGTTTTTTTTTTCATCAATAACAAATCCAGAGTCAGTTCCAGTGATGGTCTTCATCTGTTCAATGACTCTGAGTGTTTCTTGTATATAAAAGTCTTGATTGTGTTAGCATGGCTATAAACTGTGACGTGTATGACGGTAGATGGAAATACTCCAGTTTGTCCTTCTCACTAAACAAACTGCTGTTGTGGATTCATGATTAATGACAAACATTAAACAGTTTGTTTTATTGACTCTACATTTAATCTGATTTGTTTTCCCTGTAATTAATGAGAATTCAGCTTAACAATCATGGTTTTAGACTTTTTTCTGACTGATTTTACATTCAACCATCTGACGCTTAAATCATCAGAATCTAAATCACTTGGACCATTAAGTGTTTCTGTTTCTTTATTTCCATGAAAATGGGACACATCAAACATCATTTTCCAGCCCAGTCTCATCTCAGACGATGTAGTAACTGTGTTTGTTCACAGTATAAAAATGTTTGTCTCCAGATGGGTCATGAAGAAGAGCGAAGACATCAGGAGACGACACAGCAAAACACCAGTTTAGCTTTTTATTTTTCACTGAAACAAGGAAATGATTAAAGATAAAGATACAGTTCAGTTAAAGGAGAAACGCAGATCAGCATTTGAGAGCAGCTCATCTATACACAGGCACATGATCAATTTATTCAAAACAATGGTCAACGGATACATTTTGCATCTATTAATCAATTATTGAACTTTGGAAAGAGGAAAAAAGTCACATCTATAACTTCAACTTCATTCATGTAACATTCATGTAACTGAGTAACAGTCAAACAGTTAACAGCTGGAATTCAGCATATTTGAATACATTTCTGTCTTTAGTGAGGCCAAAAACTTTTTTTTTTTAATCAAAAACATAGAAATCACTAAAACTAAGAGAAGTGATATTTACAATTAACAGCAATTAGATTAAAGCTTTAACTCCAACTGCACCATGATTGATGTTGGGTTTGTTGTGACCTAGATGTCTTTTTTTCCTCCTTTATTTGTCTTTCAGAAATGTTTATAACAATCAGGGAGTAAGAAACAGCAAGAGAACAATCATGTTCATGACAGAGAAAGTTCTGGAGAAAAATGAAAACTCCACATGTCCCAAAAAGGTTTAAAAACAAGAACAACAGGTGTCCATGATATAAAAGAACAAATATATGAACAAAGAACACCAAGTAAAAACTAGAAACCAGCAACAGAAAGCAGAAAAAAGGAGTCAGTGGAAGAAGAAGATGAATGTTGTTTAGTCTCCATGAAGCTGATGGGGAGAAGGTGAGTTGTTCAGGTGCAGGTCTGATCAGGTGTGGATGTGTAGATGGAGGTGTTACATCAGAATCCAACAGTTTCCAGAAAATGATCCACTGATGATCATTTGTCAGCATCAAAGGCCACCAGCTGCTCTTCTCTAACTCATCTCTCTCCAGGGTGGCTGGACTGTCCCTCAGAGACAGGAGGAGAAGTTCAGTCATCTGGGAGAGACTCAGAGTAGAGTCACTGATCAGCCTCATCAAGAGGAGCTGATGCTGGAGAGAGACATTAGTTCTGGACATCAGCTGGAGATGGATCAGTATTTTAATACTGATGGGGAGGACAGGTCACTCAGACAGTTCAGGAGAAAAACCTGCTTTAGATGAAGCAGAACAAGTTCCACCATCTCAGGTCTCTGAACAACAAACACAGACTCATCTCTGAACCTGCTGAAATAAAAGGAGACAAACTAAAGGTTTCACTCTGTCTTGGTCTGAAACTGGACATGATTCTAACAAGAATAAGACAGAGGTCAGAGGTCATCTGACTGATGTACTGGGGAGTGGGCTGGTTCCTTCTGATGACCTGCAGGGAGGAAAATACAGTTGTTGAAAAGGGAAGAAAAATGAAAAACACTGAATCAGTATTTATATCTGCATGAGATGAATGAATGTCTATGATGATGTTATCAGGTTAAAATGGTCTATAAATAAAACTTACCACTCCTACACTTGGCTATTATGGATTTTATTTAAAAAAAAAAATACAGTTGTGAGAACAGCAGAAAGAACAGCAAGGCTGATGGCTGCACCTGCAACCTGCCCTCCAGTATTGGAACCTGAAACTGATCACAAAAGGTTCATTTAACAGTCAGGATCTAATTGTAAATGATGTAAACTTTATTAAACACCAAACTAAACATCAAAGTCTGTTCCTGAAATGTAAATGTGAACATTATTTACAGAATAAATTCATCAGGCTGTTCTGGTCCCAGTACCTGTCCTGGTCTCAGTATCTGTTCTGGTCCCGGTCCCTGTTCTGGTCCCGGTCCCTGTTCTGGTCTCAGTATCTGTTCTGGTCCCGGTCCCTGTTCTGGTCCCAGTCTCTGTTCTGGTCCCAGTCCCAGTCCCAGTCCCAGTCCCAGTCCCTGTTCTGGTCTCAGTCTCTGTTCTGGTCTCAGTATCGGTTCTGGTCCCGTCCTGTTCTGTCCCGGTACCTGTTTTCTGGTCCCGGTCCTGTTCTGGTCCCAGTCTCTGTTCTGTCCCAGTCCCAGTCCCATCCCTCCCAGTCCCAGCCCTGTCCCTGTCCCAGTCCTGTCTCAATCTCTGTTCTTGTCCCAGTCCCTGTTCTGGTCCAGTATCTGTTCTGGTCTCAGTACCTGTTCTGGTCCCGTCCTGTTCTGTCCCAGTCCCTTCTGGTCCCAGTAGTGAGGAGGTGTGGGATCAACCTGGTCTCTCTCTCATGTTGTTCATCAGGATCAAGGACTTCTCTCTACTTTGAGCTCTGACTCTAATTACTGCCACTGTCTCTGGATCCAAAAACCTTCACCAATCTGTCAGTAGATTTTCTCCATCAGAACCAAGCTTCCTTGACTCAGGGTTCCATCACATGAGCACATCATTATCTCTGATGAATGTTGTCAGAGCCAAGTTAGTTTGGAGAAAATAGGAGCTGCTGAACAAGTTTGATGCTTCTTCACTGAGAGACTGAAGAATCAAGATGAACCAACTGTTATTTGACTTTATTTGTTATTTGACAAATAAAGATGTGGCTCTACATCTGGATACAAGATAACAGCCGACTCACTATTCAGGACGTTCATGGTCACATTTACTTGTTGGTGAAGCTACAGAAAGAAACTGGATGGACCAGCGTCACTGAACTCACCATCTTCCTGCTGGACGAGACAGTAATGTCTATAATCAGTAGCTGCTTTGTTGTTGCTATGGTTTTCTAGTTTTGATGTGCAGCTAAAACTTGTCTGTTTGTTGATCATTAGACAACATTTAGATCATCTAGATCTAGAAAATGTGCTCCATCACTCTGACTGATGTCCAGACTGATGCTGAGAATATTTTATCCAGGGACAGACGACATATAGAACATTTATCATCAATATCACCATATAAGAAATAAATATAACCACAACAAATGGTCGTCTATTATTTTCTGTTCTATAAAATCTCCCCAGCAGACACCCATGAGCCTTAATAAGAAGCAGCAGGAGCAGATGACGGATGAATGGATGGAAATTCAGATGACTGACTGATCTCTGGGCCTCATTCATGAAATCTTTGTTAATCTCAGTAGATTTTAACATAAATCACTTCTTTACTAAAAATCTGTCCTGTATAAAGCTTTTGTTCTAAAACATGTATGTGTGACTGAATTCCAACTGATGCCAGGTTGAAGCTCATTAATTAGCATCAACTCCACCCAGGAACGACCATATAAGGAGGTGTAGAGGTGCAGAGCTCCACTGGAGAAACTCAGAGAGACCTGAGGTTGGAGAATGAATGAATGAAATATCAGCTAAACTCTCTTCTGCAGACACCTGCATCGTCTCTAATACCTGAGATACCTCCATCAGGAATCCACCAGGACTTCATGACACCGCTGGTTCGCTCTATAACCACCTGAGTCTCTGTGTGGGGGCGTCTGTCAGCAGATCAGCTCCATTTAATGAGCCCACTGACACTTCAAGAAACACAATCTGAACATTAAATATGTGAAGTGTCCATCGATTAAGATCAACATGTTTCACATTTTTTCAAATCTATAAACTCCAGGTGCTTACTTGTTTTTTTGTTTGCTGGTTCTTGTTTTAGGTTGTTAATATGAGTTGTCTGCAGAACTTTAACGTTCTTTAAATGCAGCGTGGTAAATTCTGAAATGAACCTTCCAACCAGAGGATCACTCTTCAAGATGAGCTCATGTTTTTCTAGTGTTTGTTTGACATGTTTAGATGTTCAGCTGAAAGTAGACACAGACTCCAGGTCCTGTGAAGGGAAACTCTTGGATCTGGGCTCCAGTAAATCAGACTGCTGAACTAAACCTACTCTGTTCAGATGTTCCTCTGATGCTTCTAGTAATTTCTATGGTATTTATGTACCTTTAAGAAGAAAGATAAAGAGTTATTTTTCAGTGAGCTGACAGAGTTTAAAGTCAATCTAAGAAAGAGCAGGAAGGTGAAGGAATGAAAATGATCCCAGTCTTCAAAGAGCAGAGTTATCAGATTATACAGAACCAATAAACACGTGTTCAACATGTTCATCTAAAACATCAGATAAAATATCTTCTGATGTTTCTCCAACTCGTGTCTCCAGGACATAAATGACTCAGCACAACACATCTTACGATGACCAAGTATTAACTTAAAACAACCTGCACAGCTCAGAGGAATGACTGAAGTCTCCTCTTGAATGTGACCAACTCCAACGGTTGAGTCTGTGCTCTTTACTGCTTGTTACAGCCTTGTGTAACGTAGACACAGACACTTATTCCTCAGTCTAAAGCAGTTAATGGTCATGACCAGTTGATCTTTGGAATTTGAAAAAGAAAGGTGCTAGCAAGATAGGTTCCAGTTTTAATAAGAAAAGTTTATTTTTATTTTTTCCTCAGGCACAAAGCAACAGAGACACATGGACTCAGAGACCGACTTCCTCTAGCATCAGTCACCCGATAAGAAAAGACCATCTCCCTCTGTCAGGTGAGCCACCCTCTTAAATAGCCCAAAACCAAATTGATCTAACTGGGCAGCCACCACTGCCACTAAGCCTATGAGGGCGAGAAATGTGAAAGCTCACTTTCTCACATAATTTTATTAGGCATAAAGAGGAAACTGGTCCTTTTATCTGCTCCAGAGCAGCCAGAGCCCTTCACATATGACTTACTGACTGAAACCAAAGCTGGAAGAAAAACACTTTGACCAAAAGAATCTGACAATATAGAATATATAGAATAAACATTCAAGTGGATTTCTGTTTAAAAATACACTGAAGTGACATGAGTTTCAGAAATTAGGTTGACCTTCAACTGCAATGATGAGTTCTAGAAATCATTAATTCTCCTAAATCAACTTCTCATCAGGAAAAAACTTCTGACACATTTCTATGAATAACACCAACTTTCACTTTCATCCCAAAGTAACTAGAAAAATACAATTAGAGTCCAAACACAGCTGTAATCAGTCACTAACAGAATGTCTAAGTGTCCCTCTGTCCACCATCAAATAAAAGACACCAGTTCCAACAAATATTGGAATAAAATTACATTCATTTTAAAAGTGAGACCAAAGAGGAAACTTACCAGGGAGAGGAACAAATATCTGTTCAGAATGAATTTGATGACAGACGTCGCTCTGCTTAACAACACACTGATAGTTGCCTCTCTTGGTCACAGCAGCAAGTAGGATAATGTCAAAGTAGTTTCCCTTTGTTGAGACCTGTAGATCTGTAGGAGGAACAGTGTTTCCAGCGCTGTCCTGTAACTCCATGACTGGTTTTGAAGAAGCACCTTTTGAAGAAGCACCTTTAACTTCACACTTCAGCTGCACCCCAACATCTGCTTCAAGTATCGTGATGGATGGTTTTGGACAGGAACCTGTAAACATAATAGAGACCAAATCCAAGAATTACAGGTTTAGATCAACAATACTGGGATTTTTCTTCTGACACAATGACTGATCATTATTAGAAATGTGGTTAATGTGACAAAACAGACAGACGTTGTGGCGAAACTACAAATCTTATGAATATTTTTTTTTTTTTTTAATGTAACTTAAAAGAGAAAAATTAGTTACAAGAACACAGTGTTGGGCAAGTTCACTTTCTACACAAACTAGTTCAGTTCATAGTTCACAGAAATTAAAATGAACTAGTTTAGTTCACCATTTCAAAAAATGAACTAAATAGTTCATTTTTTTTAAATTCTTTTTTAATGTTGCTGTGAGCAATTATTTTTCAAAATGATTGCCACTGCCCATATACTACACCACCTCAAACAGCAATTATTTTATCCATTTTAACTGTCAAAAACTATGTGTCCAATTCTGAATCCTGAACCAACCAGGGTTCACATTAGCATTAAAGGGACAGCCCATGTAAAACTGTCATTTCCGTTTCAGCTTCTCTCTACAGCAGCAGAATACCAAGGACCAATTTGAAATGTGAAAAATCTCCAGAGCCCACCGAAACCTTTAATCACACCTGTGATCAACATACAGGACCAGGAACCATGATCCGATATTAATGTGAAGGGTCAATAAATACACTTGTCATATTAAGTTAAGATGACAGTAAAATACACTTAACTGGTTTGTTTTATTACTTCTTAATGTTTTCTTAATCATGTCATGAATATTTTTACAGTAATTAAAAACATATCTAAAAAAGATCGAGGATGTAAAACACATTTGTTTAATTTTAATGACCTCTCACGGCCCACCTGCAGTCCCACGACAATCCAGCAGGGGGCCGCAGCCCACACTTTGAGAATCACTGCTCTACAGTATATTAGAAACATGAGGAAAAACTTGCTGCCAACTGGTCTTTATTAGAAGACAAAAACAGGTATTTAAGGTGCAAATGCCCCCCCCCCCCCCCCCCCCCCCCCCCCATTTCAATATTTCAATCCCCCCAGCAGTCGGTGGTCTCCTCCAGCTCTGGGTAACTGTAGCTTTCATCATCTTCCTGCTTGTTTTAAACATTTGATGACGCATTTGTTAGCGTGACAGAAGCGACAGCTCGTGTTGCCATGTTTGATTAATTTCCTCAGATACATATCAGGCTCGTTTGTGGTGTATTTTAAATGGGGTTTGTTGGAAACCTGGAACGGTTAAGACCGTGCATGAACTTTGAAAGTCCGTTATTCACAGTTGCCCAAATGAAGTCGTTCACGCCCCCCGCTGGTGAAGGAGAAAGAGAGCGCGCTCAGTTCACGTTTGCACAAAATATGAACTAGTTCGTGAACTTTCGTTCAATGAACGCGTTCAGGTACAACACTGCAAGAACAACAATGATAAATGGAGAAATAGTAGACAGATACCCCCACTACACTGAAACAAGGTTTTATAGAGAAGACATTTCAGAAAGGCAGAAATGACCAGTTCTAGTAGTGCTGGCCAGACACTATTTTATTAAATGTTTGCTTTTCTTTTTTGAAATAGAAATAAAATTCTCTGTGAAAAAGCTGAAGTTGAAAACTTTTCATTGTCCATTAAGTGATAATTCTTCAGTCCATGTTTACTGTTGATTTCAGCCAATAATCACTTTAAACTTTGATGTTTTCTAATTCTAACAGACATCAGGATGTTATTAATGACTTCAGCTCTGTCTTCAATCCAATAGTCCCACTAAACTGGTGAACAAACTCACTAAAGCTGCACAGACTCATAACTGAATGTGAACCACATGATGCTGCCACATCTGTACTACAGTCATGTTTAGATCAACAGCAGCCTTCAGGCTTTGTGATGTTCACATCTACAATCTAAACGCTGGTGAACGTGGGAACTGGTGAACATGTTGATCAGCTGGTTTCATCCTCAGATAGGTGGATGATTGGTGATCAGGGTCAAAGGTCAGTGTGAAAAGCATCATTACATCAAGCATCATTTATCTTCCCAAAGCAAATATCAGGATGACTTCCTGCTGAACTCAGACAACATCCTGCTGCAGTGAATGAATGAAGCAATCACAAGTTAACCATTCAAACTGGATTTATGAGTCTTTATAGTGTCATTACCGCCACAGGATTATTGTATCAGAACATACATTTACATGTAGAGAGCTGCTCCAGTTTAGTTGAAATTATTTTTCAATAAAACAATCAAACTGTTGATAAGTTGGTCTTCTAATGACTCCCTGTAGCAGCACCAAGTCCTTAGTTGTTCTCATGTTCACACAGAAACCACATTTCTTTCTTTTTAAAATATAGACAGGACATTCTAGAACAATGTTAAAAAATATAAATGTCATAAAAGATATACATAAATGACTCAGCACAACACATCTTCCAATGACCAAACAATCTAACATGATCCAACTCCACTGCTCTGTTCTAATAAACAGAAGATTCTGAATTTCTGAAAAAAAAAAACAACCTGCACAGCTCAGAGGAATGACTGAAGTCTCCTCTTGAATGTGACCAACTCCAACAGTTGAGTCTGTGCTCTTTACTGCTTGTTACAGCCTTGTGTAACGTAGACACAGACACTTATTCCTCAGTCTAAAGCAGTTAATGGAAACAAGACTGATTTCAATCTGCTTGTAACTGGATCAAAACCCAGCAACTGTCACCAAAACATTTCAGTTCCAGTGAATGTTTTCAAGGTCTCAGCTATGTGTTGAACTATTAGTCACTCCATTCAACATCTGTCCAACAGATTCTCTGTCAGTGTTTGGAACAAGTGAACAGCTGGATGCAACCACATTTTCTACAGTTAAATCGAGATGAGACAGAAATAATCTTATTTGGCATATATAGAATATACATTCAAATGGATTTCTGTTTGAAAATACACTGAAGTGACATGAGTTTCAGAAATTAGTTTGTCCTTGAACTGCAGTGATGAGTTCTAGAAATCATTAATTCTCCTCAATCAACTTCTCATCAGGAAATATTTCTGACACATTTCTATGAATAACACCAACTTTCATCCCAAATGTAACTAGAAAAATACAGTTAAAGTCCAAACACAGCTGTAATCAGTCACTAACAGAACATCTAAGTGTCCCTCTGTCCACCATCAAATAAAACCACCAGTGCCAACAAATATTGGAATAAAATTACATTAATTTTAAAAGTGATACTAAAGAGGAAACTTACCAGGATTTTGTACAAAGATCTGTTCAGAATGAATTTGATGACAGATTTCTCTCTGCTTTACAACACACTGATAGTTGCCTCTCTTGGTCACAGCAGCAAGTAGGATAATGTCAAAGTAGTTTCCCTTTGTAGAGACCTGTAGATCTGTAGGAGGAACAGTGTTTCCAGTACTGTCCTGCCACTCCATCACTGGTTTTGGAGAAGCATCTTTAACTTCACACTTGAGCAGCGCCCCAACATCTGCCTCAAGTGTTGTAATAGATGGTTTTGGACAGGAACCTGTAAACACAATAAACACCAAATCCAAGAATTTCAGGTTTAGATCAACAATACTGGGATTTTTCTTCTTTTATATCAGGATTATGACGTGTGTAAATGAGAAAATTTACATATTTGAAAGTTTTAATAGCAGCTGTCCTCAGGCGAGGCGGTCAGGAC
The DNA here is from genome assembly GCA_018398805.1 of Hirundichthys speculiger. Taxonomy (NCBI): domain Eukaryota; kingdom Metazoa; phylum Chordata; class Actinopteri; order Beloniformes; family Exocoetidae; genus Hirundichthys; species Hirundichthys speculiger. The sequence goes on from JAGFBZ010000519.1 coordinate 246,631, forward strand.
GTATAAAAGCACAGTTTAGTCAAGACACAGCTGTAGCTGGACTGGGCCTTTTAACTGGACTCCTTTCTTTGTCCCATCATACATGAACATGAAGGGAATCAGTTCACCAACCAAAGTAGGTCACACTCCACCATGATAAGAGTCCACTTTCATCTGCTTGATCTGTTACTCCAAACTCCAGAACAACAGATAAATCTTTATTTTATCTGGTGGCAGCTGGAAAAATGACATCAGTGATGGGGAAGACTTCAGTTCACAGGACAAAAAAACTCTGCAATGACTGGAAGAACTCCTTCCAACCCTGTTGATCTCAACTCACTCTGAATAAGTGAATGTAACGAACAAATGAAAGGAAAAGCAACGATCAGAACCAACTAAAGAATCCTGCTGTGTTCATTCACAATGAAGAAGTTCTCCTGGTTTCATCTGATCACATCCTCATTGTGTCAGAAATTCAGGATAAAACTAAAAATAAGGTTAATAAAATCACTTGGTCTGTATCTTTATAAACAAATAGTTAAATGTCCAGCAGCTTTTAGTCAGAACGTAGTTTCTAGTAAATGTAGTTTATAGATGTCATTGTTTTACAGATTGTGGTGAATAAATGTATTAATGAGATGATCTGTGACGTCATCAGAATCAGGACTTACCTGAGATCTTTTCCCCTGTTCTGTCTTTTAACCATATGTAACGCGGAGGTTCTATGCGACCCAATGTTTACATGTAAAGTTAATCATTAAACATATTTAGTGTTTTTATGTGGACCGGAAATACCAATACAGTCATGTGACACATCGTTTGAAGGTTTAAATGTTCGTTTTTATGAACAGATTCAAGAATCTCAGTTAACAGTGTGCTAAAAAAAAAATAGTATTGTCTAAATTAATCTCAATAAACAGTTAGCAACTAAGTTGACAATCTGTGTCCTTTCAGTTTAAAGGATATCATTTGTGAAAATAAAGCGGTTTAAGTTCAATTTTTAGCTCGTTTTGAAAAGTTAGACGGCAACGACTAAATTAAGTTCACTTACATTTAATGTGTTAAAACGTATCTTTGTAAAACTGATTTACGTCCATTATTCTGTTGTAATTAAAGTCATAAAACCTCTGTAGAGAAATACATTTCCATGAATTCAAAGACATTGACCAAACATTAGACCAATGATCGTCTGTATCTCTGACGTCAGTCAACGACCAGGAACTAAACAAACCAATCAGAATCTGTCTTCAATCTGAGGTGACCAATTTATCACACCTTTAACTCAGTCAGCCAATCAGAGAGGAGAATGTGGACGTGACTTAAATTAACGCTTTATTGACAGCTGCTTTCAACCAATGAGAAGTCAGGATGGTGGTGACGTCTCACCTGTTAAATTACCGCTCTGAGAACATTTTTGAACTCAAGTAGCTGCTTTCTGTCACGAAGAGACATTAAAAAAAAGAACAAAAGTATATTTTACCCAAAATGTTGCAGAATATTCAACAATAATAAATACTCACATGTTGAACTAGACATTTATAACGTTGTTTAAAGTTACATTTGAATGTAAATGACAGTTTTAAATATGATAAAAACATTTATCATTAATGATTGTTAACTTTGAAAAGACTTTTGTAGAGCTCTGTAGTCATCTGCTGGAGGTGTCTTGTGCTACAGTCAATGAATTATTTTCCATCTACTTCAACCTATCCAATAAAAAAATTTACACAGATGTTGTAAATAAAGTAATTGTTGTTTTTTTGTGAATTTCAACCTGATATGTTGTATTATGTCTGATTTACTTTATTTATAAAATAAAGAAAGACTGTGAAGCCAATATAAAAGTTTTCTTTTTCATTTGAATCCCTTGGTTATTTACCTTTGTTAATCGAAAAAATTTGTTATATATATTACATGACACCTCATAACATTTACATTTCAGTGATGCTACATGTAGATATTAATGTTTAAAGGACTTTAAATGAGAAAACGGTGCAGACTGGCTGGTGTACAGCTGCAGACACGACTATGACTGAGATCAGCCCTAAGAGGTTAAGATACAATCTAAAAGAGACAAACAAAAGACGTGTTAGAGCTGTTTGACTTCATCAACCTGACAGTCACATCAAACAGCAACAATAAACTCTAAAGTATTTATGACAATAACAAATGAAATGAAAGAAAAAAATCATCCTCAACAGTGTTAGATCAGATAAACATCACAGCTGTTTTACAGAAGAGACTAGTTTCCATCAGTCCTGGATGAGTTATAATCTTATATCATCAAAGTCAGAACAAACATCAGAGAGGAGCTTTTTACAAGCTGCTGTGACAAAGTTGTCAGTGTTTAGTTGAAGGGAAAGTGTTGCTGAGTCACCTCTGATTAATAATTAGACACAATTTCTTAATCTTATTTGTTTAGTTGGAAGTTGTAAATCAGTTTAAAGCTGATTTCAAACATCTATTTGCAGTTTTATAATGTTTGCAGATGATTCTCTTTCACACAATCTCTTGATGAAAAAGTCTTCTTCTGTTTGATTCCAGTTTAAATTAAACCCATCACTGGAACACTTCAACTCGTCTCTTCTGTTAGTGTCTTTAGATGTTTCATTAAAGAACTCACCAACAATTAGTTCAATCTGAGATCGTAGTTCATCAGGTGGAAAATCACAGGTGTAGTTTCCACTGTCAGCTACCTTTGCTTTGTTAATACGTATGGATGCATTACCGACACGTAGACCGTCTGGAAAATGAGAGACTCGACCTTTGAACTGCTCATCCTGACCTTCTTTTCCATTATTGTAATGAAAGCCTGACTGATAATAAAACACCTCCTTTCGGACAGGAAAAGGAATTTTCCAGTCAAACATTTTGTCTGAAATGTCTGAAGAGCCGAAGGAACAAGGAAGAACAACATCATCATCTTCTTTCACAGTTATCTTGATGGTAGCTGGTCCTGAAAAACAGAAACATGTGTATTGATCATGTATTAGTCAGATATAAAACCGTCAATATATCAAAATATCATCAACATATCATTTACCATCAAAATATCTGAGAGACAGAAGTGTCTCTAAATTTAGAAACACACATTAAAACACAAGTCACGACACTAAAAACCATTAAACATGTAACAACTGCTGACTGAGGTTAGATTTAATGATTTATTTACACACAATGGAGTGACACTAAAACACATTTAAAGATGCTAATTAGTGACAAGTTACTATATTACTCTAGAAAATTGGAAATGAAATGTTCATTCTAGCACAAAGTCTATTTTTTTTTTGAGCAAATATGAATATTTTGTCTTATAATATTCTTTGTAAAATTTGACTAAAAAGACTGTATTGTTACATAAACAAAATGAAAAAAAAATTCATTCAGTTCCGCATATTTGGAGGATTTCTGTTTTATTTGTAAAGTCTGTGGATGATTTTTGGAGCTTTTTTTGAAATAGTTATAAACTGCTGCACATATTTACATTAAAATATCAACTAGACAAATATCAGTTTCATTATTTCAGAAATAGAATAATTATATCTGACTCTTTGATTAAAAGCGGTCAAATGAGTGATTAATCAGAGATAAACGCTGAGGAGACTGTTAGACCTTCCTCATCAGATCCTCAGAAATAAATGTGCGCCACACGCAGTGCACGCCCTCAAATCCTCTGCAGACCCGATGACGTCACATCTAACAGTAAAAACATTTCTGAATTATAACAGACATCTAAATGTTCCTCATGTGAGCAGATTTGTAGTAAATGATGTGGATGTTCTCAGTTTCCCCTCATCCTCAGTAAATGTGTTGAAAACAGGCTCCAGTCTGCTGCAGGTGCAGATGTTTCCAGATGTTTCCGTGATCTCATCCAGAAGACAGACAGATCTTAAAGCTCCAGACTCCTGCATCTTCACACTTTACGTTCATTTCAGTTCCACACAGCTGCACTAGTAAAGATATTCTACCAAATAAAACGATCGGATGAATAAATGTTTCTCTTTCCTACCTCCTGAATCACCAAATGTTCTTCCGGACCAGGTCAGGACGCAGAGACACACCAGAAGAAGAAGATCCATCGCTGTCAAACCCTGTCGAGGACTGAACATCATCTCTGCTGATCTCTTTACATGAGGAAGCTGCAGCCGCTCCTTCACATACCACCCACTGACTTCACTAGTTTCGTTTTCTCCGACGGTAATGTCAGTAAATGTAACACTTCCGGCTGAAAGTCCACCAGAGGAGACTTTGAACTTCATCTACGATGTTAATAGTGACAGTTCAACAGAAATGTTTGTTGCTACATGCAGACTATAAAAATGTAGAATATCCTCATTTACAAGCTAAAAGGCAGCTTTAATAAACATTATTAGGAGAGGAATTAAATGTTTTATTTGTCTCCACCTAAACAAGAACATTTAAGAACGTTTCTGTAAAACACTGAAATGATCAAACAGTCTGTACATCATCTATGTTTTAACATGAAAGATTATTCTCACTAATTTGAAAGTTTCAAACTTTTGTCAATAAGAAGTTTCTATTTTCAGGTTTATGCAGTCAGAATTTCAGAAAACCCTGAGGTGGTTTGGACAGACTGCTTGAGAAAATGACAGAAAATTTCACTTTTCATGTAATTATCACTGTCTGGTTGGATGTGGGAGGAGTCTTGTAGAGGGGGGAAAGTGGAAATGACCCCCAAACGATATCATAACATGCTAAAAATGTAGTATTTTTTTCTGTCTAAGTAAGAACTGTCAAATAGACATTATAAGAAAAATAGATATATAATTTTTTTTTAGGTGGAAAATTTGTTGAGTCTCTCTGAAGCTCTTCTCACTCCTGAAGTTTTTCTCAAAATGGTTTAGTTTACCTCAGACTCAGAATAACCAGATTAACCAGATTAACCTCCCTGCAGAGTCAAATAACTGATGCTGCAGCAACAGATTTCCCTCAAAAAAAAACAGAAATCTGTATCTGAAATAATAAAAGAAAGAACATTGATTGGAAGAAAACAGTCCATCAAGCTGAGGGACAGCAGCAGCTTCTATAAGTTTTTCAAAAGAAAAGTGAGCAGAGAAACAGCTTACTTCAGTGAAGTTTAAGATACCAGTGATTTCAGTTTAAAACAGTCAGTCAGTGTCCGATTAAATTCAATTTGTATAAAAATAATAACCTGTAGCAGTGAGCAACTGACATCAGGTCCAACCTCATTTATAATAATACTTTTAAAACATCACCTAAAAAAAGAAACACATTTTGAAAAACAGTTGTCACCACAATTTAGACCAAGATGAGTCCTGTTAACTCACATCACCTGTCACCTGTCAGGATCATACGCTTGAACGACGTCCAAGAGATTAGAAGACAATAGAAGAGATACTGTCACTGACCAGAACAACACAAGAAAACTGGAGATGTTCCTTGATTATCTGATACAGTTATGACTATTATGGTAATTTACTAACAGTCATTTTCAAATAAAAGAGAAAGAAAAGATAAAAAAAATGCACCTTTACTTTCATAAAGCAACCACTCAGCTGAGTTTAAAAGGGTTGAGGAAACAAGACTCTCTGAGTCTGTTGAGACCTGTTGAGTAAGGACGACTGATTACATCTGATCCGCATATTTTACTGCAGGTATCAACTAATATTTCCAAACTCTGGTACACAGCATGCAGTAAGTGAACAACTGTCATTTCTTCAGGCTATTTAGGCTGTCATACAACTGACCAGTTTACTGTTCAGACAGTATACTTAGTTATTACTGACAGAGATTAATTAAGACAGAAATTAATCCTCCATTTTCACTGGAAACCTCTTGATCTTCCTCATGATCCTGAACAGAGAATTTCATCTTTAAACTGCTGCCATTACTTTAAGATCACTTTCTGTTAAATTAAAAGCAGTGAACTTTTTTTTTCTGAGTTTACATCCATTACATAACTGTGATGTCTAGCTGTAGATTTCTTATATGAAATAATTACAGCAGCATATTTTTGAAACCAACCTCTTTGATAAAACCAACATGTCGTAACGAGTCTGTAATAAAAAACACATTTTATTTTACCCGGAACCAAAAAAAGGCTTTGATAGTTTCAGATACAAGAAGATAATTGTGAACATAAATATTACATCAGACTTTAAAGAATCTCAGAATTCTGATGAATCTTCTTCACAGACTTTAATTGATTTTGGTAACGGAAACATTTGAAGATGTATATCTATTTAATAAGGGGTTTATTTATAAATAAGGGGAAAAGAAACAAGCATTCAAAAATATTGTCCTATTTTAAACAAATCTAGGCTGTATAAAACTATGAACTAAACAAGTGAACTTATTCTGCTGTGAACATACTAGAACCATGGTCAGTGTTAGTGTTTGTACATATAAACATGAGGAATAATTAGAGTCCAGTCATGGTCACAGGCAGGGATGAACAGGGAGGAGGAAGAAGGGGTGCAGTGAATTGGGAGAAGGATGAAGGGCCTTCAGCTGGATGAAGAGGGAGGAGAGTGTGCAGTGATGTGGGAGGGACAGATTCAATGTGGGCCAGAGTTCAGTAGTGAGACGGCTGTTGGGTAAGAAGCTGTTCCTAAACCTGCTGGTTTTGGTCTGGAGGCTCCTGAAGAGCCTTCCAGAGAGGAGGAGCTGGAAAAGACTGTGGGCAGGATGCGAGGGTCCCTGATGATGCTGCGAGCCCGGAGCAGACAGCGCTTCTTCCGGATGTCCTCTATTGCAGGGAGTGAAGTTCCAGTGATGACCAGCAGAGGGCGACAAACATGAAGAACATATGAACATTTTCACTGGAGTTTTTAATTTTATCTGTCATAAACATCTTTAAAATTATTTTTTATAACCTTTATTAACTTAATTATCTTTACTTTGCCTCACAGCTCACACTTTACTGCATATTTCGTTTCTTTATTGTTTTAATAAATAAAACCGTGAAAAACAGCATCTATGTAATACAATGAATGATAAATAAATCTGTGAAATAACTGTATGAAAGCATATCTTCTGAATACAGCCTTATGTTTTGATCAGGATAATCAGGCATATTAGAAAATTTACAACGAACATCTAATTCTGACAAACTTCGAGTTAAACTGGACAATTAAAAAAACATCTTCAGCATACAGAAGTTTAGTTCAGCTCAGGTCACTACAAACGGACAGTATTATTATATTTTGTGCTAGAGATATAAAGAGCAGAAGAAAATAAGTAATTTTAAAGTTGGTTAGTTTTCTACCACAGTGCCAGTGGTTTCAGCAGAGCTGCTGTTGTACCTGCAGTGATCAGTAGGAGTTACGAAATACACGAGATTCAGTTATGATGAACATTAACTGAGATCTAGACAAATATTTACTCGATTTAAGAGAAAATGAGGAAAACCAAAATATTAAAATATTAAATACTGAACCACAGTATTTAAAGCGTTCATGAGGTTTGCAGTTGAGATTTGAACGTATTAGGGAGCAGTGTTAATCTCTAACCAGCAGAGGGCGACAATCACCGTGAAACTGGATTTGAAATAACATTTCTGGAAACAACCTCTACAGGACAGTCACAAAAGTTGTTTAACGATAGCAGGGTTGTTTATTTATTGATTGATTTATATATAATCTGTGTTTTAATTATCCTTGATAATTTACTATATTTTCAGCAAATCACTGCCTCAACCAGTGAATGTATTCACGGGTTGATGAAACCGTTTGTTGACAATAATTTGGCTTCCTGTCATTAGTTTTGTACTACACATTTACAGTTGTTATATTTTCTTTTAAACGTGGAAGATTTTAAAGTAGCTTTGTTTGTAAATAGTTAATGTTCCCAGGAAAATAATATTACCACCATGCTGCTGCTGCTTCTGTTTATTTCAGGGCAGCTGAGGGAGTTTAGTCTTATTTGTTTATTTTTCATCAATAACAAATCCAGACAGTCAGTTCCAGTGATGGTCTTCATCTGTTCAATGACTCTGAGTGTTTCTTGTATATAGAAGTCTTGATTGTGTTAGCATGACTATAAACTGTGACATGTATGACGGTAGATGGAAATACTCCAGTTTGTCCTTCTCACTAAACAAACTGCTGATGTGGATTCATTCATGTGGATTAATGACAAACATTTAACAGTTGTTTTATTGACTCTGCATTTAATCTGTTTTTTTTTTTCATGTAATAAATGACAGTTCAGCTCAACATCATGGTTTTAGATTTTTTTCTGATTTTACATTCAACCATCTGACGCTGAATCATCAGAATCTAAATCACTTGGACCATCAAGTGTTTGTTTCTTTTTTCCATGACAAACGTGACACATTAAACATCATTTTCCAGCCCCAGTCTCATCTCAGACGATGTAGTAACTGTGTTTGTTCACAGTATAAAATGTTTGTCTCCAGATGGGTCATGAAGAAGAGCGAAGACATCAGGAGACGACACAGCAAAACACCAGTTTAGCTTTTTATTTTTCACTGAAACAAGAACATGATTAAAGATAAAGATACAGTTCAGTTAAAGGAGAAAAGCAGATCAACATTTGAGAGCAGCTCATCTATACACAGGCACATGATCAATTTATTCAAATCAATGGTCAACGGATACATTTTGTATCTATTAATCAATTATTGAACTTTGGAAAGAGGAAATTCATTCATGTAACATTCATGTAACTGAGTAACAAACAGTTAACAGCTGGAATTCAGCATATTTGAATACATTTCTGTCTTTAGTGAGGCCAAAAACTTTTTTTTTTAATCAAAAACATAGAAATCACTAAAACTAAGAGAAGTGATATTTACAATTAACAGCAATTAGATTAAAGCTTTAACTCCAACTGCACCATGATTGATGTTGGTTTGTTGTGACCCCAGATGTCTTTTTTTCCTCCTTTATTTGTCTTTCAGAAATGTTTATAACAATCAGGGAGTAAGAAACGCAAGAGAACAATCATGTTCATGACAGAGAAAGTTCTGGAGAAAATGAAACTCCACATGTCCCAAAAAGGTTTAAAAACAAGAACAACAGGTGTCCATGATATAAAAGAACAAATATTGAACAAAGAACACCAAGTAAAAACTAGAAACCAGCAACAGAAAGCAGAAAAAAGGAGTCAGTGGAAGAAGAAGATGAATGTTGTTTTAGTCTCCATGAAGCTGATGGGGAGAAGGTGAGTTGTTCAGGTGCAGGTCTGATCATGTGTGGATGTGTAGATGGAGGTGTTACATCAGAATCCAAACAGTTTCCAGAAAATGATCCACTGATGATCATTTGTCAGCATCAAAGGCCACCAGCTGCTCTTCCTAACTCATCTCTCTCCAGGGTGGCTGGATGTCCCTCAGGACAGGAGGAGAAGTTCAGTCCATCTGGGAGAGACTCAGAGTAGAGTCACTGATCAGCCTCATCAAGAGGAGCTGATGCTGGAGAGAGACATTAGTTCTGGACATCAGCTGGAGATGGATCAGTATTTTAATACTGATGGGGAGGGACAGGTCACTCAGACAGTTCAGGAGAAAAAACTGCTTTAGATGAAGCAGAACAAGTTCCACCATCTCAGGTCTCTGAACAACAAACACAGACTCATCTCTGAACCTGCTGAAATAAAAGGAGACAAACTAAAGGTTTCACTCTGTCTTGGTCTGAAACTTGGACATGATTCTAACAGAATAAGACAGAGGTCAGAGGTCATCTGACTGATGTACTGGGGAGTGGGCTGGTTCCTTCTGATGACCTGCAGGGAGGAAAATACAGAAAATACATTGTTGAAAAGGGAAGAAAAATGAAAAACACTGAATCAGTATTTATATCTGCATGAGATGAATGAATGTCTATGATGATGTTATCAGGTTAAAATGGTCTATAAATAAAACTTACCACTCCTAACACTTGGATATTATGGATTTTATTTAAAAAAAAAATACAGTTGTGAGAACAGCAGAAAGAACAGCAAGGCTGATGGCTGCACCTGCAACCTGCCCTCCAGTATTGGAACCTGAAACTGATCACAAAAGGTTCATTTAACAGTCAGGATCTAATTGTAAATGATGTAAACTTTATTAAAACCAAACTAAACATCAAAGTCTGTTCCTGAAATGTAAATGTGAACATTATTTACAGAATAAATTCATCAGGCTGTTCTGGTCCCAGTACCTGTCCTGGTCTCAGTATCTGTTTGGTCCCGGTCCCTGTTCTGGTCCCGGTCCTGTTCTGGTCTCAGTTATCTGTTCTGGTCCCGGTCCCTGTTCTGGTCCCAGTCTCTGTTCTGGTCCCAGTCCCAGTCCCAGTCCAGTCCCAGTCCCTGTCCCTGTCCCAGTCCCTGTTCTGGTCTCAGTCTCTGTTCTGGTCTCAGTATCGGTTTCTGGTCCCAGTCCCTGTTCTGGTCCCGGTACCTGTTCTGGTCCCGGTACCTGTC